>QLOI01004933.1:0-20364 GCA_003313605.1 Tuber umbilicatum | reverse complement strand
CCCTGCCTCCACACCACCATCCTCTGCCACAATTGTGGCGACAATCACCTTGCTAACTCTAAAGTGTGTCCAACCTACCTCACGGCACAACAAACAGCAACTGAGAGAAGGAACAGGGTTGTTTAGTTTACTTACATGTATTTCCTATTGTTTGTTAGGCTTATGGCGGGGAGTAGGATTTTTTTTTGTTTGGTTATATTTTGTTAGCGCCTTGACAGAGGGTCAAATGTATGTTGTTACTAGCATTTAGGTGACGGATATTAGGGACCAGGTACTGGTGGTGTACCATTTGTATGTTAGTTGCCGCTTCATAGCCTCTGGCTCCATAAGCGTAATGATATATAATAATAATAATAATCCACTTGCAGGATGAACTGAGGAAGTTATTGATAGAACCGTCATCTCCCAAAAGGTTCCAGACCTGCCTAACGAATACGAGGCAATTATTCAAATAATGTCCCGAGATCCAAACCTTACTGTGGATGACTTTGTTATGTGGATTATAGAAGAGGAAGCAGAGCTCTCCAAAGAGACTAGTCTTATTTCTGGAACAAGTTCAGCCAACTCAGCCAACAGCGCTCTGCTTGCCCATCTTTGTGCTGTGGCCCACTTTACCAATACTTCAAGAAGTAATGGGAGGCCCTTCCGGTCATCTCATGCAGCCAGGGGGATGAGGAAGTGGTAGTAGAACTGGAGGACAATTTAGGCGCAACCAGGGAAGTCACAATTCTAATCACAGAACGAGTTGGGGTAATGGCAACTGCAGCTGTGTTAAACGCTGGTATTGTACAAAGAGGGTACATAAACAGAAGGAATGCCACGTGAGAATGTGGACAGATGAATTCAGACGAAGAAGTCAGTCAGAACCAGCCATGCCCTTTGCCACTGTTGACATGGAAGAACCCTGTCCTTTTGTAGCAAGAACTAAAGGGAGATGTGACTTACCAAAGACTTAGGTAGTAGACTCTGAAGCGAGTGATCACATCTGTCACGACAGACAGATCTTTTTCCACTTGAGAATACCCTCAAAACCAGTTGTAATCATACTTGGAGATGACAACAAAGCGTTAGCAAAGGCGAAAGGTGTTACAAGTAACCAACTTGGAGCTCAGTAGAGTAAGGTTAAGCGTTTTAAGTGTTCGATAATGCGGTTGTGTCTGGAAGGGGTCATGATTGTATCGCTAATAGTCGGTTGGCTAAAACTACTAAGAGTATGAAGTGTAGATGATTACTGCTTATATTGATAAGATCTCTTCTCCGTTGCTGTCTGTTCCAATAACTGTGGAGGAACTGTTATATCTATATCCCGCGTGAGTTTCCGTGGCCAGTACCTCTAATACACATACTAACTAAGTACCTACGCAACAACTAGTATTCTTTAGTCATATCATTCTTAAGTATGAACACTCATAGACCATGAATAATTCCACTCTTCTGGTCATTTAGGTTAATTTATTTCGTCTTCCTGAGGGTGTGCAAGACTCCGGCCGTCAGAAGTAAACGATGCCCTTGCCACATGAACTTCAGTCGGAGTATGCCGCCCAAATGCGAACCTACCAGTTTTTCCTCTGTTATTGAGGTGATCAGTCCCAATTTCAGACAACGGTAACGACCCTGAGGCATGACTGCATTATCATTACGTAGAGTTGGTAGGCTTAGTGCTCCATCACTCCTTTGATTTGCCTAGCGAGAATGGACTTGCAGTTACGTCTCCTTAACTCCGGTCCGTTTTGTAGACCTATGACTTAATCGTTGTTGGTCAACGTGAAGTGTTATTGTTTTCCGATTCAGTAGGCTTTTCCACTCACGCAGATATCATTTGTAGCATATACAGGATTCCCGCTGTATCAGCGGTCCACACTACGCCTCTCATACATCCTGCGAACAGGTTCTGGTCTGACGGACGGACGGCAACGACGTATGCGGTATTATGGGGAAGATGCCAATTTTGCGATTTTTGCTGGTAACTTGCAACTTTACACAGTACTGCAGGCGACGTCCGTGCCCTACATTGGGGCCAGTGGGGTGTGTTGGAAATGCATATCCCTAACACGAGCTCCCCACTCCAATAGCTGGTCAAGAGTCTTTTAATTTGCCTTTATTGTTTCTAGAACTCAGCACTGTAGGGTAAAAAACCTTCCGCGTTTGCTTCGCCACGGCAGGAAAACCTTTGCTCCTATTTTACTTCTGCCCTACCTGGCATTTCAGGATTTTCTCTATGAAACCTTTCCACCAACCCCTGAGCATGGTCCATTCACTCTGGTGGTTCCCTGGTGTTCTCATCCTCCAAACAACCTTTCCATTTCACAAAATATCTTGATTCACGTATCTGAACATTTCGTCCGCGAATCTTTCTAGTGTATGAGATTATTCCACTCTTTACTATTTTCTCTACCTCCCATTCCAAATCTCCCTCAATTGCCTCTGGGGCTCATGGGGGTTGCTCTTGTCCTACACAAAAGGACGCTCGGTAAGGTTCCAGTAATGATACGTGAAATACAGGATGAATATGCCAAAGGTCCGAAATATTTAGTTTATAGGATGAACGGCCTCTTTTCTCCAAAATCTCGAACAGTCCAAAAGGTTTAGTACTTAACGTTTTACCTGGTCGTTTGAAGCGGATGTTTTTTGTGTTTGACATCACCCTATCACCGATTTTGATGCCTGGTTGTTCCATCGCCTGTCAATCATAATATTTTCTCATGGCTTCCCGGGTACGTTACCAGGTCCTGGCTGCTTTTTGGTGTATTATTTTCATCCAATGTGCGTATATCGTGGCTCCTGGATTTTGAGCTTCTCTTTCATTCATCCATTCTGTTTGTGGGTGCAAACCATGGTTTACGAAAAATGGCGTCAATTTATGTTTTTTATGACTGAAATTTTGTCAACTACGCTGAGGATGATTGGGATTAAATGCTCCCATTAGCAGAACATGCATACAATAACTCAAAGATATTCTTCCAGCACTTGGTTGGTCCTCGCGGTTTGCCGGTCAGTTTGCAGGTGGTACGTGGTTGACATTTTTCACTTTATTCCCAACTGCTTACACAGTGATTCCCAGAATTCTCTGGAAAACTTTCCGTCAACCTCTGATAATATCTCGGTTGGCAATGCATGTAGTTTCTATACATCCTGTAGGAAAGATTTGGCTATCTCCTTGGCCATTGCATTTTTGTGTAGACTGATGAAATGAGTCATTTTGCTCAATCGGTCTACTACAACCATAATTTGTGTGTGTCCTTGTGACTTCGGAAGATGTGTTAAAAAATCGGTAGCTATTGAGGGCCAAACCGCGTAAGGGACTTGTAGAGGTTGTAACAACCCATATCTGGCGTGTCATGGAGATTTATTATGTTGGCATTAGTCACATGATCATACATAATCATTCATTCAGTTTGCCAACCCTTTCCAATAAAGATCTCACGTGATTATGGCAAGAGTCTTTTCTTGTCCAAAATGTACTGCCACCTTAGAATCATGGCAGCCTATCGCAACTACTGTTCGCAGTTCTTCGTTATAGGGTACGTATAGTCCCTTTTTGTCGTATAGGAAGACATTAACTGTTTTCCCTTGTTTTGGTAAGGTCTTCCCATCTCATTCCAAGGCTTCCAACTCCCTTTCTCATTCCTTCCATTCTACATCTTGCTCTGCAGCAACTAAGACTTGGTCGAGAAATTCGGTAGCAAAGACCTGCATTTCTATCTCTGCAAGAGTGGAGTTTGACATCAAGACTATTTCCTGTCTTGACTGTGGGTTGTGTAGTCCGTCCAATTTATTGAAATATTTATTGGTTTCTGTAGTATACTTCTCGAAGTCATATTCACGGATTTCTGCATCCTTCGGGGCTTTGTATTCCTAGATGATATGCTGGTTTCTTGCTATTTGTGCTCTTACTTCCTTGGTGTCGCTGCTGCTACTGCCGAATCCTGTTTTCTGCAATTATTCATCTGCTCTCGGACCGGTCCTCTTTTTACTAAGTGCGCAAGTAACCATTTCTAGGTTCTCCAGAGATTTTAACCTCCTCCTTGACCAGTTTCTCTCCTTTCTTACCTCTTGTCCGAACATCTTCGAGGTCAGCCAACAGGTGTTGTTAAGAATTTGAGAGAGTATTGAAGGCAATGTGATGCTGATCTTGGGTTTCTTTCGCCGTCCAATCAATACTTCCTATCACCGAGTCTTGTTCGATCATGAAATCTCTCGCAGTTTGTCGGGCCTTAGCTTGAGGTCCTTGGAGTGGGGTAGAGTATCTTTTGAGGAAACCGAGGGAAGGTTTTGTTAGTCCTGCAGGGGTAGGGTGTACCAAACCTCTCATCTTTGACTATGATCGCCCTTGGTAAACCCTTGATGGGGGCCGTATGACAGGGGTTCCGCTTCGACTGGGAACGAAACTTCCTGGAAGCGGTGCTTGTTCCAACATTGTAGTTGAAACTTGGTCAACTCCATCATCATCTAAGCTTTTTTTTTCTTTTTTTTTTCCATCATATCTTTATTGAGTCAGGCTCAAAAACGTACATGTAGCCCCCGCTATAGCATACAAAAAGCCTTAATTCCAACACAATTACAAAGCCAATAAGCAAAATCGAAACATGATACCCCTACATCACCTTAGCGGAAACATATCCGCGAGCATCGCAAACGATGACTAACCAAAACTAGTAATGAAATCCCCGTCACAAACCAGCAGGAGCAGCCAGGTTAGTCACAAAATGACTGAACGTTAAGAGAATAAATCCAACCCAAAGGACGAACTCAACCTCTAACTAGAAACGAAAGAACATCCCTGGGCATTCAATCTGCCCTGATGTCAAGCCTAGAATAGCGCAGTAAGATGCCAGCTGAAAAAAAAAATGATAAACACAACCAGCAGACCCACCAGTTAAGTTAAATGCCAACGATGCTGACCTCCTCCTCTACCTCCTCGGGGTCCAAACCAGGACGCAGGGGGCAGGAAAGGCATATGGCAGAGTGGGCGTCATGGGGTCCGCGACAATTAACACACCTGACAGTAAGATGACTGCAAGGGGGACCGCGGACACGAGAGGTAGCTGTGGGGCAGGAGTGATCCCCAGTAGAATGTCTGATGGTGCACCAGTGACAGGTTGCTTGGTTGGAACACTTGGTACTTTGATGCCCAAACCGATGACAGTTCGAGCACTGGGTAAAGGAGTTGAAACGCAGGCGGCGTTCAGACCTAAAGGTGGAGGAGAAGGCAGAGAGTCTTTTATTAACGAAACTAGGAGCTTTGGGGCCGGTGATTCAAATGACTATTGTCGATGCCGCTTTACCGGCACGGGAGTCATCAAAGGTAAGCCATCTGGGTTGATGTGTGAGGGCTAGCCCAGTATTATAGGTGGTGAGCTCAGTGGCGATGGTGTCCAGGGGGTAATTTGTAGGTATGCGATGGACCAAGAGATGCGTGGCTGGGGTGTCCAAATGGACAGTGGTGGTTCCAGGGACCAGGTGAAGGAAGGAGGAGATCCTGCTGTAGAGTGCAGACGCTTTCACTTTGTCCATGGTAGTGAGAGTGACATTGCCTCCTTCGAGAGACACGGTCCGAATGTAGGTGGCTGAGAGAGCTGTGTGGATGCTGTCTCTGAGCTGGATGGCAGAAGCGGTGTGGGGGAAGCCATCATGTTTGCGAACCAGGCGTTTCTCTCTCATGGTAATAGACTTCTGGGGCTAAGGAGCCCTTGAAGGATTAATCGGTTTCGCCTCAGTTGCAGCAGGCTTAGGAGTGTGTGGAGGTTTCCTCTTCCTGCCTCTCCTCACAACAGTGGCCCAGGTGGGAGGACCACAGGAGGGAACAGGTGCAGTTGGTGCAGGAGGAAGGGGGGTGGTGGGTGGCTCTGGGGGAGACCCTGAGGCTTGGAGGGGTTGGAATGGTGAGAGAGCCATGTTGGGGGCAACAGACTGGTTGGGATCCGTGATGTGGAGGATCTCGATTTCCTCGCGAAGAGCCATGGGTTCCTGAGTGACAGAGTCCAGGGCCCTCCTGTATGCGGTATTGGTTTGACGAAACACCTGGAGGAGAATGGTTACCTCAGGCGGGGTTTCGAATCCGGGTATTTGTAGTTCCATGGCACACTCCACAAAGAGACTTTGGCAGTAGGTGGGGTACATGTGGTCTATTTCCTCACCATCCCTTGTGAGGACTGGGAGTAGGGGTTGGGTCTTGCTGCGTGGTCGCTTTTGAGGCGTGGGTTCTCTGCGAGGGAATGATGGAAAGGAAGGGGGGAGGGATGTTTCATCACCACCAAGGGGCGTGAATCTAGACCCATAGGAGGGAGGGTTTAGGTTGCGCCTCAGGTCCTTTTCTTTTCTCTTGTGGGAGAGAGCGTGGGAGGAGGACATGGTCGTAGAGTAAAGGCTTTCTCTTTGAGGGGTAAGTGAGGAAGCTGTGAGAAAAGGTTTTCAGCCAATGAGAGAGATCCTTGGCGAAAAACTTGGTGTGGTTTTTTCAATCGCTGTGGTTGTAACGGAGAGGGAGCATGGCATGACCTTGATCATCATCTAAACTATCTCCCATGATTTCATCTTCTCCCATAACCCTTGATGCCATATCCGAGTAACTTTCTGGCCTTGGCCTTGAATCGTCGACTTCGTGGTAGAAAAGGAATCGTTAAGTTGGCTAACTGTCCCTTACAATTGTATCGCGTAGGACCTCGACAGTAGACGGATTTACTCCAATATCCTTAATACTCTGCGGTATCCGACGCAACTGATCTCGTAGTTTTCTCCCTTGCGTTAGGTTACCACCCACCAAAGGCTCTTTTTGCCAGTGGTGTAGAATTATTCTTGTTGTCAGAGTTAAAAATAATTTCGCAGAAGGCATGTTGCCAAACAAGTAACTTTGGTGATTGCGCGGCCCAATATGTTTTTCGCTGCTTCACCCTTTTCAGGCTCCGTTTCTTTTGTTTCACTATTGGAGGTTCAATAGACAAGCTTGTGTAAGGCTACTGTTACTGGTAACCAACTCGGAGCTCAATGGAGTAAGGTTAAGTGTTTTAAGTGTTTGATAACGGAGTCGTGTCAAGAAGGGGTGGTGATTTTTATCGCTAATACTCATTTCTCTAAAACTACTAAGAGTATGTAGTAGTAATGATAACTTGTAAAATTGATAAGATCTCTTCTCCGTTGCTGTCCATTGTAATAGCTGGGGAGGAACACTTATATTTATATCCCGCATGAGTTTCCACGGCCGGTACATCTAATACCAATACTAGCTAAGTACCTGTGCCACAACTAGTAGTATTTCGTCTTATCAATCTTAAGTGCGAACACTAGTAGACGCTTAACAATTCCACCCTTCTTGTCTTTTAGCTTCTTTTACTACGTCTTCCTGAGGGTGTGCGAGACTCTGCCAGTCAGAAGTAACCATTGCCCTAGCCATATGAACTTTTGTCTGAGTATGCCACCCAAATGAGAACACACCAGTTGTTCCTCTGTTATTGAGGTGATCAGTCACAATTTCAGACAACGGTAACCACACTGAGGCATGACTGCATTATCTTTACATAGAGTCAGTAGGCTTAGTGCTCCATCCCTTGTTTGATTTACCTAGCGACAATGGGCTTGCAGCTAGGTCACCTTAACTGGCGTCCATTTTGCAGACCGATGACTTAATTGTAGTCGGTCACCGTGAAGCATTATTGTTTTTTGGTTTGGCATTCTTTTCCACTCACCAAGATATCATTTATATCATATACTGGATTCCAGTTGTATGAGCAGAGGACACTACCTCTCTCATATATTCTGCCAACAGCTTCCGGTCGCAAGGACGGTGACGACGTATACGGTGTTATGAGGATGCTGCCAATTATGCGAATGTTGCTGGTAACTAGCAACTTCACGCCGTACTGCAGGCGACGTCCAGGCTCTACATCGGGACCAGAGGGGGTTGTTAAAATTACGTATGCCTACCAACTACCTTGCTTGTCCAGCTCGAAGTCGTCGTAATCGTCTTCGCCCTTAGAGGTCGTTAAATACCTAGGGAGGGATTCAGATACGTTCTGCGTAGCCGCTTTGTCTACCAAGATGAAGAACATGTGATCACAAAAGATAATAGCAACTATTGGCAAGATCATTTAACACCGTTTGAGTCACTCATACATGAACGACACGGAGCCTATCAATAAAGTGTTACGGGTAACCAAGTCGGAGCTCAGTAGAGTAATATTGAGTGCTTTAAGTGTTCGATAACGCAGTCGTGTCAGCAACGCGTCATGATTTTAGCGCTTATTCTTGTTCAGCTAAAACTACTAAGAGTATGAAGTGTAGATGATTACTTGTTATATTGATAAGATCTCTTCGGTGTTGCTGTCTGTTCTAATGGCTGGGGAGGAACTCTTATATTTATATCCTGCGTGAGTTTTCAAGGCCAGTACATCTAATACCTATAATAACTAAGTAGCTACGCAACAACTAGCATTCATTGGTCTTATCAATCTTAAGTGCAAATACTCGTAGACCCTGAATAATTCCACGCTTCTGATCATTTAAGTTAATTTACTTCCTCTTCCCAAGGGTGTGCGAGACTCCGCCAGTCAGAAGTAAACGATGCCCTTGCCATATGATCTTTAGTTTGCGTATGCTGCCCAAATGCGAACATACCAGTTGTTCCTCTGTTATTGCGGTGATCAGTTCCAATTTCAGAAAATGGTGACAACACAGAGGCATGACTGCATTATCTTTAGGCAGAGTTGGTAGGCTCAGTACTCCGTCGCTTCTTTGATTTGCCTAGCGAGAATGGGCTTGCAGCTACGTCTCCTTAACTCCCGTACGTTCTTGCTAACCTATGACTTAATTGTTGTTGGTCAACGTGAAGCGCTATTGTTTTCTGATTAGGTAGCCTTTCCACTCACGCCAATATCATTTGTAGTATACTGGATTCCAGCTGTATTGGCCGTGCACCCTGCCTCTCTCATATATCCTGCTAACAGCTTCCGGTTCGATGGACAGCGAGGACTTATATGGTGTTAAAGGGAAGCTGCCAATTTTTGTGATTTTTGCTGCTAACTTGTAACTTCACACCGTACTACAGGCGACTTCCGGGCCGTCTATCGGGGCCAGAGTTGGGTGTTGGTAATGCATATGCCTAACACCTCGCCGCTGCAGGGTTTATTTGAGGAAAGGAGCACACCAGTCAGAGGGTGGCCATCCTTCTTTTGCGGAGGAGGTATGCCTCCAGAGGTGGTAGGCACCCCTTCCAGTGGACAATAGTAGTTGGGGTAGTGGAGAAGTTGTTGGTAACCCACCCCAGAACCTTGTTGCCGAAGACCGTGAGGGAGTCCAGTGTGGCCCGGGTGGGAATGAAAATTGCGGCTCCATATGTGAGAATAGGGAGGACGAGCTCGAGGGCGAGCTTGCAGCACATGTAGGTGGGCATGGCTGCCACCGGGGGGGAGAGCCTTTTGATGTCAATCATCGTCCCTTGAGTAGCGGAGAGACTTTTGCAAAAGTGTAAGGAGATGTCGAGTAGTGGCATGAACCAGTAACCCAGCCAGCGCACAGAGGAGGCGGGGCAAAAAAATAAGCCCTTGAGATGTATCGCGGCATGGGAGGTGGATCACGCTCTTCGGGAGACCGCCCGTGGATAACCTTAGTCTTAGGGACCGAGAAGGAAATACCAACAGCCAATCCCTTCCAGTAGAGTAATGAAAATACATGCTGAAGATGCTTAATGTTCCTCTTGTATGACCTAGAAGCAACAGTAACAGAAAAATCATCAATATATGAAAAGATAACCCCATGGGGTACGGAAACATGTAAGCAAGAAACGTAAATCACAAACAAAAGAGGAGAAACTGTGGAGCTCTGACGGGTTCCAACAGAAACTGGAGAAAATAGAAAAGAAGTGTCTTAAACAACCAGGCGGCACTGGCAATTCTGATGAAACGATCGGACCCAAGAAACTATATAATCGGGGAGGCCCATGGAGCAGAGGAGAGCAGTGAGGCAAGGAGCGGAGATGTTGTCAGAGCCTCCCTTGATATCTAGAAGGAGGGTAGAGACCTTGCTCCCAGGCCGCTGATGGGAGCGAACCTCGTAGGCCAGTGCTGTTGCTACGTCGCAGGTGCTGAGTCCTGCTAGGGACCTGCATTGGTTTGGATTGAGGAGGCTGGTGACCCACAAGAATGAGGAGAGCCTCATCACCATGATCCTTTCCAGGATCTTGGGGACTGTCTCGAGACCGACGATTATTTAAAATGAGGAGGAGGAGGAGGAGTCAGGTTTGCCCGCCTTGGCCAGGACTACACCTTTGGCACGTTAGAGGTCTGGTCAGGGCCTGGGGCGGACGAGTCGAAGGATTTGCTGACCGCATGAGAGATCTCTCCAGCTGTGAGCTCTGGCATCCTGGGAGTAGGGCGGAGGAAGACAACCGAGGGGGTGGGGTCCTTGAGTGGAAAGAAGTGGCAGAGTAACGTATCATTCAGGGCTGTGAAGGTGGTAGCGTCAGGATTGTCAGGGAAGTGGTTGGGGTCCCGCCCAGTTGCAGCTCACTTGGCGGACCAGATTGTTTTCAAATTGACCGTCGCTAGGAAGAACTTCAAATGGAAAGCCATGGCCCTCTTGATGGCCCTGACGTAGGTAGCGCAGGCCTTCTTGGCTTCCAGGAGGGATTGATCATCGCGCCTCGTCCGCGAGATCCTTGATAGCCTTTGAAAAGTCTGCCGTAGATAAGAGAGCTGCAGGGACCACCAGGGTTTGCTGTGGATGGATGGTCGCTTAAGTGGAGTGTGAGAACGGAGGAGAGTTGTTACAGAGATCAGGTGATTGTCTAACCATCGATTGATGGCCAAATACGTGGGGTAGGGAGGGGGGGGAGGTATGGTAAAAGCCTGAAGGAGGGGTTCGAGAGCGGACCAGTGAGTCTTGGCCCAGTGAGTCTTGGCCCAGTGCGGGAAGGGCAATAGAACTCTCATGTGAGGTGCGGAGAGCAGAATGGTGAGAGGGAGATGGTCAGAGCCGGTGGAGGAGAGTTAGGTGCCCCACAATGAGACACATGAGTGGAGGTCGGAATTTGCGAAGGGCAGATCAAGGACACGCGCTCTAGTGGAGGAGTCGAAAGAAAAGCAGGTGTAGACTCCATGGGTGTTGACCAGGGAAAACACGCAGTTAGTAGCTCTCTTAAAGTAGGGGGCTGAGATTGCAAATTCAATGGAGGAAACATGATGAAGCGGGTCTGCTGAGGGGTGGTAGAAGTTGAAGTCACCTGCCACAAGGACAGGAAAATCAAAGGACAGAGAAGCAGCCTAGGGAGAGACAGTCCCGAGCCCAGAGCTGGCACCACTGGTGGAATGAAGATTATATATGCTAAACTTGTTATGAGAAGGATTAAACAAACCAGAAGGGGTAAACAGAGCGACGGCCATAGGATCAAGCCGGTCAACGAACACAGGTAGAATGGAAAAACAAGAAAGAAAATCCAAATAGGTGTAAACCGCAACTTTGGGGGGATTGCCAGCGGATGACGGGGGAGAAAAAACCTTGAACAAGGTGAAAAAAGGAACTGAGTTCCTGAAGAACGCGGGTTCTTGCAGGAGAACAAAATGGGGGGGGTTTTGCACCTTCTTGAAGCTGTTGAAAAGTGACAGGAACACATCCTAGCTACCCAAGCAGTTGTGTTGAATGATGGAGAGTTTAGTAATAAGGAGAGGAGAGGAAGAGCCCATGGGCCTAGCGTCATAGGGGGTGTCCGACATTATGACAGGGGGTGAGGGGAAGAGTGGGTAAACACCTCTGCCGACTCGGTATTGAATGCATTTCAAGATCTGGGGATGGTAGCAACAATAGGCGGGCAGCTAGAGGGGGCCTCTACTGGGGGGGGGGAAAGGAGTGTCACTGCTTGGGGGGGAGGGGATGTCATCCTCGGAGTCCTCCATCTGATCACCAGAGAGAGTGGTGTGCCTGGGAGACTGGGGCCTCGGGCGCTCCACGCACTGATGGTCTGTGGCAGTATTGTCTTCATGAAAGTTAGGACAGCAGAGAGGAGAAGCAGGGCAACAGGCAGGGACAGCCTTCGTATGCCAACCCTTGGGGCAGGTTGGGTTAGGGCAGCAGTGTGCCAAGCGTGTGTGAGAATTACCAAAAAGTGGGCAAGTGGGGTGATCGGCCTTGCAGACAGCAGCAGCATTACCAAACCTCCAGCAGTGGTGGCATTGCATGAACTTGTTTGAGGAGTTTGCCAGCTCCACCATTCATGGGTGGGAGAATAGGGGGATGGAACTGCCAAAACGAGGGGAATCAGGCAGGGCGACTGAAACTACTACCAAGGTGGTAGCCTTACTCTTCTCTGGGTCAGGCTGCAGAAACCTGGCCTCGAAGATAGTCACGGTGATAGCATTGGCTATAGAAGTGGAAAGGGCCTCACAGAGCTCGGCGGTCTCCGCCGGCTGGTACACTGCGGGCAGGCGGTGGATAGCGAGCTGAACTTCGTTGGGAGCTGGGCAGAACGGGTGGAACCAGTTGTCCCCAATGGGGAAAGACTGGTTGAGGCGTGGTGCCATGGCCTCATAGTAGGGGGAGTATGTTGTGGCTGGGGTGTGGACGTTATTTGCCATAAGGGTGAGAGCGCCGCGGGCATTGACAGTGGCCGTGAAGGAGAGGGGAAAGGGTCAGTCAGATGCCTGAAGAACGGACGCCATGATGTCAAGGGTGGTAGCAGTGATGTCCAGAGAAACAGGGTGGGGGAGCAGTATCGTTTGGGGGGCGAAGAAGCGGCATGAGGTGGCTGGGAGCGGCATCATCCCCTTTAGTCAAGGGGCACAGGCGCTGTGCCCCACGACTTGTGCCACCAAGTCTAGTTCTAAGTCTTTCTCGTTTCCGCGAGATCTCCTAAAGGGAGCAGGCACGGCAGTGGTCATGGCATTGGTGGTGAGGGGCGGAGGAGCTGGTCCCTGGGAAGACTGCTGGGGGCGGCCAGAGAGGAACTCAGACACAGGAGGGAATTTGCCTTCTCGGTACTGTTGTACTTCCCAACAGCGTGGGAGGCGGGACACGTAGGCAATGGGATCTCCCTCCTATTTGGAGAGATCCATGGTGTATCTGGGGATGTCATAGTTGAACCCGGTTGGGCTAAGGTACCGCGGGCGGGAGGTGGCTGGAGGCTGGTATGGCTGACGAGCCGCAGCGGCAGGGGGACATGGCTGGGGCAGTGCTGGCTGGTTTTGGGAAGTTGGTCTTGGCTGGGGGGCTACTGCCGTGGTTGTCACCCGTTGAGCCAGGTCTCTAACCATGGCTTGAAGCTCAGGGAGGGCATTGGGGGGAATCTGCAGTGTGGGTGGGTGGGGTACGGTATCTGCCCACTCTGTTCTTGGTGTACGAAGGAGCGCCTCCATTGCCTCCAATCGGAGGCCAACACTGCCTACCATGTGCCGACAGGGGCAAGGGAGAGGGAGGGTGGTGAGCTGCTGGTTGGAAGCGAACTGGAGATCATGGTCAGTGAGGGGGGGAAGGAGGGCAGGGTCACTCCCAGGAGCCTGTCCCCAGGGGAGAAGGTTGCGGGTTTCGTTGTAGAGTTCACAAACTAGGAGAGCTTGGTAGCTTGGAGAGCCAACTGAAGGGGAACGATCAGACGAAGCGGGTGGGGGAGGATTGATCACCGACCGATTGCCATTGGGGGCTGCGCGGTGACTCGACCTGGAGGGACCCCTGGCAAGACCGGGTGAGCTGCCGCTCATAGTGGAGGCTATAAGTCAGAGAGGTGAGGGGTCGCTTATCGGGTGAATTTTAAGGGAAAAGCTAAATAAAGTTAATGATGTAGATCCAGGACATCACCCAGAAATGAAATGGCGTAATCTCGCTAAAGTAAATCAACCTCCAAAGATACTTACCCTGCGCAAAAACAAGATAGCCAGCATCAAAACACAACAATGTGGAAGCTCAAGAAGCACGATACCACAGGCCGCGCGGCACCTATTTCTACTATGATTAGGTTCTTCAAGGAAGGTGGGTAGGAAAGCATTCAAGCAGCTGCTAAGGCATTTGATATTCCAAAGTCCACCCTTTATTACCGCTATAAGGGAGAGAGAACCAGTCGCCATCTTGCACAGGTTAATAACTAGTCGATATCTGACCTTGAAGAGAAAGAAATTGTGGCTTGGTGTTAGGAGGAGGATAACCAGGGGTTTCCACCACAATTAGATATGGTGAAAAGCATGGCTCATTTTTTGTATGAAAAGAGAACAGGAGATAAGGGAACGTGTTTTGGGAAAAATTGGATCACAAGATTTCCCGACCGTCATCCAGATCTGGCAACCAAATTCAGCACAAAATTAGATTGACAGTGGGCACATGTGAGTTGTCCACAGCTCTTACGAGACTATTTCTCCAAACTCTCACAAATTATATATCAGCATAACCTGGAGCTCTTTCAGATCTTCAATATGGAGGAGAAAGGGTTCTTGATGGGAATTGCAGCACGAGCGACGGCTATCTGTCACCGGAAGCGGAAAAACCCCCCTTGTTACACAAGAAGGCACTCGAGAAATGGTTACTGTGGTTGAAACGATTTGTGCCACAGGTTATGCACTTCCTCCTATTGTAATTAACAAAGGCACTGCTCAATACAAGGGATGGTACACGTAACAGCTACAATGGCTGATTACCGCTTCTCATTCTCTCCAAATAGTTGGACAGATGATGCAGTTGCCTTGAAATGGATTACACAATTATTCGAAACATGTACGGCCTCCATTGCACCGCTCCCTCAACTACTGATACTCAATGGCCATGGCTCTCATATAACATGGGAGTTTGCCACCTTCTGGAAACAAAAACGTATCATCTTATCCTGCCTTCCATCGCACTCAACGCACCTTCTACAACTCTTGGATGTGGGAATATTCAGCTCATTACAGAACTGTTATGGCCGAGAGGTTGACAATTACAGCAGGGATAATGAAGAAGTGATCAAGAAGTCCGTTTTTATCCCTCTACTCCATGATGCACGCATCAAAGCTATTACCAAGCGCAACATTGAGCAGGCCTTTGCCACTACTGGCATTGTGCCACTTAATCCTCACCAAGTTCACAGCAAGCTGAAGCCAGGGAATGATAACTGGAATCGTGTTTCATTAACCAACCATGCACTTACTTCAGAGACCTTCCGCACAGCAAAAAGCTTCTGAGATATACGCAGTCAGCTCCAAGCAGCAAACCACCTTATCGATCATGGCGCTTCGGTTAAAAAAATCAAGGAAATTGTTAAATCTTTTAGCCATGCTGCCCTATTCTCCACGGCCGAGAAAGAGATAAGGGAGAAGGTGTGTGATGGCCTATGGCAGAAGAAGACAGGAAACAGCTCTCGAAGGCCCGTATTCTCATAGGAAAGCAGCTTATTGCACTACTAAACGCGCGGGATGAGCTCGACAGGCGCCCAACAAGGCGTACTCAGCAGAAGAAATAGAATACCACCCCAATCACGGCTCCCAGTACCACTCCCCCAGAGCCTTCTCTTGTGCATGAGTCTCTACGTGTTCAAATTGACCCAACTCCTGATGTCGCAGAAATTTCTCCGACTTCAGCCTTGAATGAGGCTGTTGAGGAGATTTCCCATACGTTGTGGAATCCTCGCCAAAATACTGGCACTTGTCGTCGCCTCCACTCCTCTGATACTCCCTTCAGACCTCTTATCACCTGCACACGTTTGCCCGACCGCCCACTCCATATGAAACTGCACTCAAAGCACTAGGTCTTGTCTTCATTTCCTCTTGTTTTTAGTTTGTTTCCCTTCTCCCTTCATTTAACTACCCTCAGGCACAGCTAATTTGTTCAAAAATCTAGTTTCCTTCTTACCGTCCTCCGACTCCTACAGCCTCACCTCCCATGTTTCCTCTTTTTCAAGCTAGTTTCGAAATATTTTTGCAATTTCTTCACGCAAAGTTATAATCAAATATGTCTTCTACCTCCGTAGTTTGAATAATGTCCCGGTACACAGTGTTGTCCGAGAAATGGGTGGTTTACATTGGTATGAATCGTGGTAGTTGCCACTCAAAACTGCGCAGTTTTGCATGGTCAGAAGAGAAAATGATTTCAGGTGTGAGGAAAATAGGGGGCGCAGAGGGTCGGGTTCAGCCAATTTGTTTTCTTTGAATTGAAATCAAGTTTATTTTTTGTTTAAGCGGTACAAAAAAAAAGACATACACAGCGCTATCTAAGATGTCAAAACAACCACTACCCTGGACCAGGACCACAACAGCCAAGCAGTAAACCCTGAAGCGACGGACAACAAATGGGTTGAAAAACAGGTCCCGTCACTCATCCATTCCGTGTACAGACGAACCAAAAACCCTCCGCTGACAAGCGACAAAGAAAAATCTCCAGTATCAGTGAACCAGCACCGAAGAAAGCCAAACAACATAGGAGAGAACCACCTCCCAACCAAAATACAACCCCTTAACCTAAGGCGACGGGCCCACAAAGGGCCCAGAATGCCAAACCATAGGCATATATGACAACTTCCCTTAGGAAGAAGACCAAAATAGTCAGGGCGGAGGTGTATCGTGAAGTAAATGTACCCCTGAAGCAGCCAGGAAGGGAAGAAAATAGTGGGAAAGAACCCCAATCCGCCAAAGTGTGGCAACCGTGGAGGGTGTGTGGTACCAGTGGGATATCCCCAGAGGTCCTCTGGAAAGGAACGACAGTGGAGGCAGTAAGGTGCCAGCTGGGGGTAGTGAGGTGCCAGCTAGGGATAGTGGGGCAGTAGGGTGCCAGCCAAGCAGTGAAGTGATGGCAGCTGGTGCCATCAGGTGGAGAGGATTGGTAGTAGGATACCAGTCGATCTAACCATTGTCGGGAGAGAGGAAGGCTAATCCAGAAGACCACACAATTATCAAAAGCGTGTTAATGTCTGTACTAGGCCGTCTCCAATATCAATATAGCAGGTGTCTTACTGCGTCTCTCTTGTCGTCCCTTTATTCTCTGAGAGATAGCATCACGCAGTGGATGGGATATCACCACCAAGCTGAAAAGATGGGAGAGTAGGCAAATCGACTGAAGCCCGCAAGAAAACCAGACCCTACTAGCAACCAAAAGGCCAGAGGGAAAGGAAATCCAGAGATCCCTTGCGGTAAAATGGGGTCGCTGCGGTGTGCTAAGTGGAAAACCGTAAAAGACGACGATGCAAGTGCTAAGCAAGGGGCCTAGCAAAGCAGGGTAGGAAGAGGAGAGCCAGCGTCGTGAGGAGTGCCGGGGGCGAGGATGGAAGGCAACAGGGCCATCCAGGGGCCTGAAAGCCCCAGAAGGAGTGGAAAGTAGGTGGCCAGATGGCCAGGAGAGATGGAGTTAAAGAATTCCTCTCTCCCGGAGAGGGGAACAAAGAGGGAAAAAGTGGTGATAGTTCTCTCGGTGTTGTGTATTTCCCAATTAGGAAATAATTTCCAGGGAGAGGAAAATAGGAGTCGCCGAGGATGGTCGGGTTCAGGCAACTTTCTTTTTTTATTTTTTATTTTTTTTTTATTTAAGTCATATATTCGTTGTTAAGGTACAAGAATCTACATGCATCCTTAGATATGGCCAAGCTTCGTCTCTGTTACAACCACAGCGATTGAAAAAACCACACCTAGATCTCCAGCAAGGCTTCCTCTTATTGGCTAGAAACCTTTTATCACAGCTTCCTCGCTTACCCCTCACAGGGAAAGCCTTTACTCTACAATTATGTCCTCTTTGCCCGGTCCCTCCCGCAAGGGAAAAGAAAAGGGCCAAAGGCGCAACCCAAATCCTCCCTCCTATGGTTCTAGATTCACGCCCCTTGGTGGTGATGAAACTTCTCTCCCCCCCACCTTCCCACCGTTCCCTGCTGGAGAACCCCCCCCTCAAAAATGACCACGCAGCAACACCCAGCCCCAGCTCCCAGTCCTCACAAGGGATGGTGAGGAGATCGATCACATGGATCCCACCTACTTCCTGAGTTTCTTTGTGAAGTGTGCCATGGAACTACAGATACCAGAATATGAAACCCCACCTGAAGTAGCCATCCTCCTTTAAGTGTTTCGTCAAACCAATACCGCATACAGGAGGGCCATGGACTCTGTCACTCAAGAGCTCATGTCTCTTTGCGAGGAAATCGAGGTCCTCCACATCACAGACCCCAACGGCCCTGTTGCCCCCACCACAGCTCCCTCGCCACCCCAACCTCCCCAGGCCTCGGGGACTCCCCCTGAGCCACCCGTCACCCCCCTTCTACCTGCACCAGTTGCACCTGTTCCCTCCTCTGGTCCTCCCACGTGGGCCACTGTTGCGAGGAAAGGTAGGAAGAGAAAACCTTCCCACACTCCCTAGCCTACTGCAACAGAGGCAAAACTCCTTGACCCTTCGAAGGCTCCACAGCCTAAAAAGTCCATCACCATGAGAGAGAGACGCCTTGTCATCAAACGTGATGGCTCCCCCCTCACCTCTACTGCCATTCAGCTCAGAGACAGCATCAACACAGCTCTCTCAGCCACCTACGTTAAGACCGTTTCGCTTGAAGGCGGCAATGTCACTCTCACTACCATGGATAATGTGAAGGCTTCCGTGCTTAACAGCAAGATCTCTTCCATCCTCCACCTGATCCCTGAAACCACCACCGTCCACTTGGACACCCCAGCCACACACCTCTTGGTCCATAGCATATCTACACATTACCCCCTGGCCACTATCGCCACTGAACTCATCATAGATAATACTGGGCTAGCCCTCACATAGCAACACAAATAGCTTACCTCTGATGACTCCTGTGCCAGCAAACCGGCCTCGACCATAGTCATCTCAATCACCGGCTCTAAGGCACCCAACTTTGTCAACAAGAGACTCTGCGCCTTCTCCTCCACCTACAGGTCTGAACATCGCCTTCGTTTTAACTCCTTCACCCAGTGCTCAAACTGCCATAGGTTTGGCCACCATAGCACCAAGTGCATCAACCCAGCAACCTGCCGCTGGTGCACCATCAGACATTCCACTGGGGATCATTCCTGCCCCACAGCCACCTGTCGTGTTCGCGGTCGCCCTTGCAGTCATCTCACTGTCAGGTGTGTCAACTGGGGAGGACCCCACAACGCCCACTCCACCATCTGCCATTCCCGCCCCTACCGCCCTGGTTTGGATCCTGAGGAGGTGGAGGAGGAGGTCAGCATGGTTGGTACTTAACTCAACTGGCGTTCTTGCTGGTTTTGTTTATTTCTATACTATTCAGCTAGCATCTTACTGCCCTATTCTAGGCTTGACATCAGGGCAGGTTTAATGCCCCGTGATATTCTCTCGTTTCTAGTTGTGAGTTTGAGTCCTTCGTTGGGTGGGATTTACTTTTCGGACTTGCGGTCTATTTGTGACTAACCTGGCTGCCCCTGCTGGTTTGTGACGGGGATTTTCACTACTGGTTTTGTTAGTCATCGTGTGCGATGCTTGCGGATATGTTTCCGCTTAGTTGATGGAATGGTGGAGAGTTTTAAGTTCTGTTGTTTTCTTTGTAATTGCATTGGAATTAAGGCTTTTTGTATGCCATAGCGTGAGCTACATGTACAATTTTGAGCCAGAATCAATAAACATATGAAGGAAAAACAGAAAAAAAAGAAAAAAGGGCGACCGCGAACACGACAAGTAGCTGTAGGGCAGGAGTGATCCCCAGTGGAATGTCTGATGGGGTACCAGCGACAGGTTGCTGGGTTGGAGCACTTGGTACTATGGTGGCCAAACCGAAGGCAGTTTGAGCACGGGGTGAAGGAGTTAAAACAAAGGCGACGTTCAGACCTGTAGGTGGAGGAGAAGGCAGCGAGTTTCTTGTTGACAAAGTTGTGTGCCTTAGAGATGGTGCTTGAAATGACTATGGTCGAGTCCGCTTTGCCGGCGCGGGAGTCATCACAGGTGAGCCATCTGGGTTGGTGTGTGAGGGCTAGCCCAGTATTAAATATGGTGAGTTCAGTGGCAATAGTGGCCAGGGAGTAATGTGTAGGTATGCCATGGACCAAGTGGTGCGTGGCTGGGGTGTTCAAGTGGACGGTGGTAGTTCCAGGGATCAGGTGGAGGAAGGAAGAGATCCTGCTGTTAAGCACAGAAGCTTCACATTATCCATGGTAGTGAGAGTGACATTGCCGCCTTCAAGCGAAACTGTCTGAACGTAGGTGGCTGAGAGAGCTGTGTTGATGCTGTCTCTGAGCTGAATGGCAGTAGAGGTGAGGGGGGAGCCATCACGTTTGATGACAAGGCGTCTCTCTCTCATGGTGATGGACTTTTTGGGCTGTGGAGCCTTCGAAGGGTCAAGGAGTTTCGCCTCTGTTGCAGTAGGCTAGGGAGTGTGGGAAGGTTTTCTCTTCCTACCTTTCCTCACAACAGTGGCCCAAGTGGGAGGACCAGAGGAGGGAACAGGTGCAACTGGTGCAGGTAGAGGGG
>QLOI01004911.1:0-12846 GCA_003313605.1 Tuber umbilicatum | reverse complement strand
CCCCCTTTACCGCCAACAGTACCAGCAAGCAAAACAAGACCTGCTCAACCACAATCACAATGTCGTTCCTAGGATTCGGCAAGCCTCAACCAACTTTGGCCGAGAAGATGACTGCGGCGGAACAAGAACTTGAGATGATTACTGATATGTTCAATAGGTTTTTCCCCCCCCTTCTCCTAAGCAATATTTTTTTCTCACAACAATTCCAATTCACAGGCTCACCCGATCATGCCACAACAAATGCATTCCAAACGACTACAAAGAGGCGGACCTGAACAAGGGCGAATCGGTTTGCCTCGATCGTTGCGTTTCCAAGTTCTTCGACGTCAACATCAAGGTTTCATCTCCTCTGCCAGAGAATTACAGCACGCAAAATCAAGCTAACCAGGGCTGGGGGTTGGTGATAGGTCAGTGAAGCAATGCAAAGTCAGAGCCAGGCCATGCGAGGTGCCCAGGGCGGTGGTGGGTTCGGTGCTTAGGTTGTTTACTTTCCTCCCCAGCGAGATTAGATGGTATACTGTACATTGCAAAGTAATTGGGATGCTGTGGATGGGGAGGAAAAGCAAGGAAGGTGTGCGTCACAACTTAAGCCTGTTGTGGAACCTTTTTTCATTTCCTTTCCCCTTTTTCTTTCTATACTATATATTTACCTTATCGCATATCACCCTTCTCACGATCTTGGAACAATTGGCGTTTGGATAGCAGAGCCATGTGTTGCAGCGACTGCTTCAATTTCTCAGATACCCGTGTTTGAACTGCCTACACAAGCCCAAATGGGGTAGCAATACACAAAAAAGAAAGGGAGGGAAGAAAAAAATGCCCCGTCCCGAAAGTTTTCTACAGCCGCAACCACCTCCCTCACCCCCCCACCAAGTTATTAATAAATGTATCGGTACAAAAATGCAACAAAAACAGAAACTCCCACCGCGCCTGAACAATCGACTCCTCATATCACGCGAAAGAATATTCTATGTTTCGAAATGGGGCATCACGCACGGCCTTTCAGCTACCTCCTCCTGATCCCAAACACGACCGCAAGTAACCATTCCCCCCAACCCCGTTCGGTAGCCTCTCCGAGCCCTAAGGCTCTCTCCTCAACCTCCTCAACATTCCTTCCGAAGCCGTCCACTGCATCCTCCACATCCGCCATTTGGCCTCGCACGCTGCCCAATTCATATTGCAGTCTAGCACCCAGTGCTTCTACTTCTCTTACCGCCGCCTTCAGGTCCATTGTTTGGCGATCAATCATATCCCTTGTTGCCTCTCCCATTGAGTTTACCACCTCTGATCCCCGACGTAAGTCACCCTCGAGTTTACCGGCATTAGAGTCCAGATAAGCAAAGATGTTCTCAAGCGTGGTCAGCTTGCGGTCTGTCCATTCTGAAACACGGTCGTCTGCAAGTAGAGTTTGGAGGTTTGGAGCATGACGAGAGAGAGTATCCAGCGCCAAATCGCCTTCAATCTGTGCGCCGTCATCGAGAGAGGGCAGCAGTCCGGTATCTAATACCGCCTCCTCCGCGACTGAGAAACTCAGCCTTCTTGGCCAATATTCCTCGTGCCTGACCTCGCAGCACTTCTTCAGATACTCGGAAAAGCTCTTGTTTCTCTTTCTCCCACACTCTAGTGCCCTGCCTTCATCGTAATCTACCCATTGACTTCCCGGTAAGTTTGCATCCACAAACACCTCCTCATCGTCATCTTCCTCAGCATCCATTGCTTCTCTATACATGCTAGCCGCGGCGCTGCGATTTCCGGTTGCAACACCGCCATCCCCCGACACGACGCTCAGGAGATTGATATTCCCGGGGATACCGACGGGACTATCGGTACGAAAAGGTAGCCCCAAGAACGAGGCGACAGAATGCTCACTCGGTCCTTTATGCTCCTTCTCATTCCGCTCTGATTCTTTGAGGCCAGATGGAGGGGTTGCCGTCCCAGTATGTTCCATTGAATCTTCGTAGACACCGAAATCCTTTGCATATAATCGTCCGTGATGCCCACGCCCCCTAACATAATCGGCACCAGCCGAAGCAACATCTCTCACGCCCTTCATCCGTCCGGACATACCCTTAAAAACAGCCTTTCTCAGGTCTGAGATGTCTTTCCCCTCGCTCTCTCTTTCCTTTGGCCCGGGGCTTGTTATAGAGCCCCCACCACCGCTACCGAACGAGTTGCTTGTCGGATTGCTTACTACATGGTAGCCGGCAGCAGTAAATTCTCCGGAATGTCGAGCCATGCCCTCATTTTCGCTAATGCTCCCTCCACCAACGCTATTTCTTCTGCTCATGCTAACCGCCGCTGGCGGAGTCTGAGTGCCCGCACTCCCGCCGACCCCACTTCCAGTAGCAGATTGGCTCTTTCGCGGCTTCCCTTGCCAGAGGTATTTGCATCGCTCGCCACTCAAGTGTGAAGAAAACTTTTCTATGTCTACCGTTTCGACGCTAGTCCCCTCTACTTTCGCAGAGCTGCTACCAACAGCCCTTCCTCCTAGGTCAACGACAGTACTTTTAATAGCCCTCGGGACCGCAAAGATGTCTCCTGATGATGCCCCACTCCCATTCTTCATAGTAGCTTTCTGTAGTCTATCCATAGTCTCCCTATCTAGTCTCCTAGTTCTGGGTATTCTTTGCTGTCGTTGAAAATGATATATCGCCTTCTTTAACTGCGGCAAATCGAAAGCATCCTTGGGTACCGGAGCGCCAAAAGACGAAAGTCTATTCTTTGCACCCAGCACCATGCCTAGCAATGCGGCAACCGTCGTGGGTCCAAGTGTCCCATCACTCGGCTCGATATTGTAAAACTCCGTACCAAATTCTATCCACCAATCATATATCCCCTTCTCGGTGATGTCACACAGCAACCCATCCGCATACTCTAGCTTCAATTTCTCAAATAAAGTCAACGCAATCTGGCATAACCGGACAAGCTCCATAACGGAAGTGTAAAGTGTAATTTTATCCGACGTTCTATAAAGTTGATGAAATTTGGTCTGACTAGCATCCGCAGGCGCGCTCAAGCTCAAGGCGGACCTCCCGGAACATCCCATTCTCTTCAAATCTTCATTGACAATAAAGTCCTCCCTATGCAGCCTCACATCTCCATCGGGGACGGGAATGACGGTCAACGCGCTCGGAAATGTTGACAGGTTCGTCACCATGAGCCTCCCATACGGGGTTTCCTTTGGTCGGGCATGGAACTTGGTAACGGCCCTGAAGTATACGCGCAACCGCGGCGACCACTTGGTCTCATCACGAGGTATAATGAGAACGCCGATTGTAATGACATGACTCGGATCCCCGGTATAGGTCGAGATGACAAAGGTAGGGTGAATACGGGAGCAAGCCCATTGTTCGACAAAGTAAACCTCGTAGCCAGTAAGCGTGCGATGACGATGCACAACGGTAGTGCAAGTCTCCTCTTCCAAGTAGCGAAAAGCTACCTTTTTTCCGACGTTAGCATCGTGGAGGAAGCCCTAGACAGCTTCACGGGGCGATCTTACCGGATCACAGAGAACAAATAATTGGCCATCCGCGGGTAAAGTGTCAGTGTAATTTCCCCCTATTCCTTCCATCACTTCCATCCCGGCGCCTACACTTCCCCTGGAACCGAGAGACCCGTTCAAGGGGGTGGAGGCTCCAGAAGTCTTCCGAGGCGGGGTTTGTGAACGGACATTGTATGGAACCGGGGAGGTGGCGGTGGAGCTGGTGGGCACAGGGACAGTAGGCATGGTCCACAGCACCCTATCGGTCAACATCGATTCAACGGATGTTTGATCACACTTGCCGTAGATGAAACGTAGCGTCGTTCGAGATGGGGTTCGAGGGTAGGAGGAGGAGGAGGAGGCGGAGGAGGAGGAGGAGTTAGCGAGTTCATCGGGGATCCCAAGAATTACGAGAAGCCTAAGCCAGGGGGTTGCGTTTGTCGATGCGGCTTGGATTAAAGTCGAAGGGTTGATCGAGATGGCAGCGGTACGGTGCACATTTCACAGCAAAGCAGAGCCGCAAGAGACACGAAAAGAAAGCCGCCACCCCACGGAACGATATGAGGTATCGCGTTTGGTCCTTCGGTTTCTCTCTTCCCCTCCCACGAAATTGTTTTCCCTATCGTGGAATCCAGGCGTTGGAGTAAAGGGCGCTCGAGCAGAGAAAGAAGGCGCTCATAATCTCCTGGTATCGGTCCACGTGAAAACTACAGTATAAAACCTTGAATAGTGGTGCAAAAAGCGGTGTGAGACACAGGATAACCCTGTTCGATCCATTCAGACGGATTACCGACTCCCTGCCTTGCTTTGACGCCTTTGAGAGAGATATGATACAAGCAACCTTGTCTGAACCAAGTAGGGATGTGTGATCACGAGTGAGTATTCGCTGCTCAGTGCTCGCCTTCGAATCCACTTCTCCCAGAATGCATGACGTTCCCGGGGTTAATGGAACATTACCGTCTAACGGCTGTTCATCCTAGTTTCTTATTGGTTCAACCGTTTTTTACTCTCTCTCGAGCGGAGCGAGCTACGAGTATGTTGTTCTTCTGTGTCACATACGATAACCACCCGTATGATCGGGGCTGCCGATAGTGGAAACTCCATCCCAGTGTATGGATATCTGTATATCTAAAGTAGGGTAAGTATGAAGTTGTTCATGTCCCATGCATATCCTGTCCCCGAATCGCGCGAGAACAATGATTCGGTACCGAGAACCCTACTACAATACTCGTGGGATCTATCACTATAGCTAAACGCTAGGCCAAGGATCCCATGAGTTCCGCTCCAGAACATTAACTTGAGATACCAGTATGATGCCGTGCGAAGCGTCCAAAGCATGTATCATACAGGTACTGTACCAAGTCCGCTGCATCCTGCAAGGCCTCGATTTATATGGGCAAAGGATAAATAAGGTCCAATCCTACGGTTTCCCCCGCATCATTCCTCACACTAATTCCCTTCTCCTGAGGGGCTGTTTGGTACGGCAAGATTAGACTAGCGTTAGGAATTGAAAGTCGGGAAGCATGAAAGTCCGGACTTTGGAAATTGGCCATACCAAACACAGCAAGATTTAGATTTCGACTTGAATAGAATAGGACCAATTTGTGTATCTGACGTAAAATAAAGGTAGGAATCTGATTAAAAAAATAATATCATTATTATTATAATATTATTATCACGCAAAATCAGGGAGGAGATAGGACTAATACCTTTTACAGGTGCCTACTGTGACTTGTATTTCTGAGAAAATCCTGAGCCAAAATCTTGAAAACATCATATCATAGTCTAATCATGCCGTATCAGACACCCCCACGGAATATCTCTTTACAAAAAATAAAAAAACTTCCACCAGGACATGAACGGAGCTCTGAATCTGGGCAGTGCATGTGAACCCTTCGCCCTCACAAATACGGGCATTACGCATCGCATTAGGCCCGGTATGGCCTCGTAGACGTTTTGGACGCTTTGCATTTTACCGTGCAGTATCATACCATATCAAGATAAAACAACAGCTCCCCGAGAAAAAGCACCAGCCATTCCAACACCCTACCCAAGCTCCACCTCCACAAACTCGACAAAGGCCAATACCCAATACCCGACCCGCAGTTCCTGAAACCGCGTGCTCTATCGGGAAGTCAACGAAAAACCGTCCGAAGTAAGGGGTGCAATCCGGGGCCTATTTGAGCTCAGCTTCGACGTTTCGGTGTATGCAAGTGCCCCGAGAGAAAAATGGAATCCGTCGAAAACAGAGACCTAAGTGAGCTTCAGGGAGTCTAGCTTCTCGCTTCCGGCGATAGCTCGCCCCGATACCAGACGACCTGGCCGTGACACAGCGCACCAGGGCAACAAGGGGAACAACGGAAGAAAAGGAGAGAAAAATCAGAAATTCCTCCCGGAGCAATTGCTAATACCATGCAGCCCTTGTCCCGTGCATTGGCCCTTATCCTCTGCATCTAACCATAGCGATGAATTTCGCGACCACAACAATAATGATATTGCAATTCCAATGATCACCAACAGCCCTTTACTCACCCCAACGACCCCCGCTCCCTTCAAAAATCCAAGAACCCCAAATTGAAAAACTCGCACTACCAATACACCCCTCAATAACCTCCCCACAGCCGCTTTTCCCCAACTATGTGTTTCAACCAACCGAACTCGTGAAACACCATGACGAGTGACAAAGCATGATTTATCAAGTAAGAGGAAAGGTCTCTAGAGAATTTCCCGATTAAAGATCCTCCCGGGCGAAGCGCATTTCTCAAACATCAATTCCGGAAGTAAAATATAGTAGCTTCTTGACGCGCTATCCCACTGAAATTAACAAGGGCCTGTTCGGCACGTCACAATACAAAAATATGCCATATTTTTCAAAGCAGCATATTTCTTGATATCATACTCAAAGCAGTACAATTGTAAAAAGAAAACATATTTTACGATTATATAACTAACGCCTCTTACCTAATCCTGTATAGAGGAGAAAGCGATCGGAAGCCTACCGGTTTAAGGGTAGGAAAAATAATTATGCAAAATATTGCAGGACAGGACATGCAGTATTTCGCAACATCACCATTTTTCATACTCTACAACCGGTAAGTGACAAATTACACACTCCTTTACACAGGGTAAAGAGAGGGGGGATTCACCACATAACTGTCCAAAAGACTTTCCTATTACTCTTATGCTTCTCTCAGTATTAGAAAATATGCCATTTGAAAAAATATGCTATATATTTACATTGTGACATGCCGACCCCCCCAAAAAAAAATCGAGTTAACTGCTAACTAAACTAAACCGCACTGTACGAGTGCCAAACTATGAAATTAAAAACCGGATGCGCCGAGCATTGCGTATCCCGGCCGGTTTATATACGCGGGATTCAAATTCCAGTGGGGAGAATGAAGAAAGGGGGAGAATCCCCTACAAACCATACTTCACTCCAAGCGCCATAAAATCGAGGAGGGCGGAATGTAGGTTTAAATTCTGGAATTGGGAATGGCGTTCGGAATCTTTTGGTTTTTATTATCCTAAGTGGGATGGATGGATGGGCGATTCATATCCGTCAGGGTGGTGGGCAAGTTAAGCCCTTGGCCTATTCTCTTTGGACCTTTCGGCGCGATCATTCACGCTCACTCGTTTCCTCTTTTTTTTTTTCTCCTTCCTCGAGCATTTCGGGGATATGAGCGGGTGAGCTCGCGCAGGCATTACGGCGATACGGGATGCAGGGCCTGAGCCTGGGTTATCCTCTCGAATTATCCGGAGTGCCTTCTCTGAATTTTCTAAGCATCTAGGCTATGATACTCTTGTCCCTGCCGACATTGCCATGCCACTGCTTGCATGGCGACGCAGCCTCAACAGGGTATCATACTTTAAAGTGCGGTAAATTCTAATTACTCGTAAATTAAGCAACATCAACAGTAACCTCAACACCTCCATCGCCATCGCCATCCCCACCCCCAGCGGAGCGCCGGCGCAGTCTACCGTATGTAGCCACCGCGCAGTACGGTGCCGTGCGGTGCGGAACAAAACACAACAACCCCTCGTGTGAACGATACTCCGACCCGAACAAGCAGACACTGGGCTGGGCAAACCAACTCACCGGCGTGTCCCATTTATCATCTACAATCCCCCAAGGGCTCACCGGAAAAGAGCAAAATCAGCCCTACAGCCCACCCGACGGCCACGTTACGGTACGCTACTCGAGGATAATACGGTACTGTACCGTACTGCACATTCCAAGCAAGCTTGTCGCCGAAATAGCAACAAACCCCGTCCGGATCATCCCATCGCATCCCATCGTATCCACCGCCCTTCAGCCCAACGGCAGTCCAAGGCTTCCGTCGAGCCAGCTAGCCAATAAGTGGCGGCACATACGGGCAGACAGGCAGACAGACGGAACCCGTGATGCAAGCGCGTTGGACCTGCCGCTTGGACAGGAATGCGGCGTACGGCGCTGAGAATGTCGCCTCGGTAGCTCCGAGCCTCCCAGCCAGCCGCGCGAATGACAGCTGGCCGGCGGCGCGTGCGGGGAAAAAGGTTTTGGTTGGTTTGGCGAGTTGGGGACGGCTTACCGTTGCGTTGCGCGCGTGCTTGCCCCAGCAGGGGGTCCGTGCCAGCGTTGTGCCCGCTTCAGGCTTCGGCTGCTCGAGCAGTGAATGGCGATTCTGTAATAGTGGAATCCAGCTTTGGAACGTTTCTTGCGAAAGAGCGGTTGGCCCTCGGACAAAACTGTAGTACCGGTGCCATAGGCTAGGGAGAGTGATGGTGGGTTTCATTGCTGTGCTGGCGCACTCATACCGTACAAGCGCGCCGGGAGGGAAGAACGGCTCCTTGGCGCTAACCACAAAGACTTGTCACTTGTGCGAGTGATTCTTGGTGAAGAGGTTGTGGGGCGAGCGGGTTGTTATGTCACGGGGGTGGTGGGTTTGTTCTACACTGGGGCGACGGGAGGAGGGGCCGGGATCCGGTATCATACCGTGCTCTGCTGAGATCCCGTGGGGAATTATGATACTGTACTTACAGATGCGCGTGATTTCCTGTGACACAGCAACCAAAACCGGCGATTACGGGTTCACAAGATGATAGGGCGCAAAATCTTGCATCGACCGAGTTAAGCTTTCACCCAGCCTCAGTCTTAGCGGTGTAAGTACGGGTGTGGGCTGATTAATCAACAATTCAGTTCACCGTGCCCGCTCTAAAATAGGCATACAGAGCTGAAATTACGGAGTGGGACAGATACAGTTCGGTAGCCACACGGGGAAAGACATGGTTGTGATGATTAAAACTATTTATTATTTCTCTTCTTTTGTGGTTCCCTTGAATTGCGCTCGCGCTTTTGTTGTGGATGTCTTGGTGCCTTCCCATCATTGGGTTCTCCTCACTGTCTATACGCCTTCCTAGGTATACCGAACTGCCGAGTAGGGAAAGAAGAAGGGCGATGGGTAAGGTGGGTTGGTTGGTAATGATGTGTGGGGGGAAAGGGGAAATAGGAGGGAGGAGAGAGGAAAGGGGAAGCGATGGATGGGGTAAAAAGAAAATAACAAGGAAGGAATGGAAAAAATAAGATAAGAATAAGAGAAACAATGACTAAAGAAATTCAATTAATGTCGAGAGCATATCCTTGATAACCTGTTGCCACTCATCTGATGTTTCAGTCATGCCGTCGATTTGTTCTAGTGATGATCATTGGTGTTAGTGTTTTGTGTTATATAGGTATGGGTGACTTTTAGCGGTAACTAGGAAATTTTACCCTCAAGTGTCCTCCTGACATCCCTCAGGCTGCCACCAGCCTTGCCCAGCAGTCCACTGATTCTCTTCTTAGCACCGTCGTCCTCGGCGCATAACCAGGCAAGTATTCGATCGGTCATCTATTGTTACCAGACGCCCACACGCACGGCATTTGTATTAGCCCCAACATGGTCCCACTAATATTCATATCATATCGCCCCTCAATCGGATTAAGTCAAGGATAAGCGGTGGACACAGACCTGTAGACAAAACAACCCAGCATCCAATCTCTTGGAGAACCACTCCTCAGCCATCTCCTCCTCCTCAACGACTGACCCCAAGTCTTTCCGTTGGACGGCGATCTCTGCGTCCACTTTGGCCATGCGTAACGCATAGTCGGTGCGCAATGTAGTCAATTTGGCAATCTTCTCGTAGTCTTTTTCAACAAACTTTGCCAGCGTTCTGATGCGTGAGGCGGAGTCGGCTGGTAGATGCATTAATAGCGCAGCGAATATGCCAAGCAGATGTTCCGTTGTCTGATTGTCTTGCTATAACGAAGGGAAGATGAATAGATTAGCGCCCAGTTTGCATCGACGGACTAGCGAGCTAGTTGGCTTGGGGGGTTTTTTACTTTCTTCATGAACATGCCGAAAATCGTCTTGAGCCCTGCTGCATCTACCAGTTTTTGGCAGACGCTTGCCCCAGATTGTCCTCCGACAGCATGATCCAGTAATGTTAATGCTCTGGGCTTGCTCATCTTCCCCTCGCGAAGCATGATCAGAGCTAGTTCCACCCCCTCTGAGTCAACAAAGGCCTCTTTGCCTTCAAATTCGTCGACCACACAGGTCACACAGTCGAATACATTCTCTACGAATTCCTCCTCGTCACCGCCTTTTACTGGGTCACGCTTTCGGTATGGCGATAGCAATTGCAGAAGTATATCAGTTCCGTTGAGCTCAGATAGTTTTTTGCGGTTAGCTGGTGATGATTGTAGGAGAATTGCTAGTAACTCCGCTGCGTATTGCTTGTTCTGAGAAATTGGTGATTCACGGGCTTGGATTCTCTGCAGTAAATACGGCGTTATGTTCGTTTCGCGAACCATCCGTTCCGCCAACGATTGCTGTGATGCGAGATTTTCAAACACACCTGTTTACAGAGAAAATTAGTAAGAATTTTCAGAGTCGCAATGCGATTGCCTGATTGGGTTGGGTGCGTTACTCAAGGTATGATAGACTCCGTTCCTATCGCTCTCATTTCCTTCATTAAGACGGGAAAGATTTTGCGTCAGCATTTCTAAAAGTTGAGCCTCTATCATTCCATCTACTATCGCATTCCACTGCTCTGGTTCGGCCTCTACTTCATCGTCGGTTAGTTCGCTAATAACTTCAACAACATCGATCGCTATGTCCGTATTTTCATGAGCTAAAAGTCCCACAAGACTGGCTAGACAACCTAGTTTTCTAAATTCCTCAAATAATTCCGGATGTTCTGACAGGACCGAAATTGCCTTTATATCAGCGTCAAGATCTGCTTCAGAAGCCATGAACCTATTTCATATATTAGGAATCGATACCAAGCTAACCGTTTAAACGCAGAGGGAGAGTTTCACTTATGCGGATCATCTTCGTACTTCCCTCTCATCTCGGCGTTTTTATTAATCTTCTTCTCGAACCCTAATGCCGTGCGCCGCAGCCACGCCGCATCGATCTTTTCAACCGCAGCCGTATCGTCTCGATCCCGCTCATCCATAAAGTCCAATATCTCAGCCGTTTTTTTATTCACCCCTCCACCGAAGAATCTACCGCCCTCCTCATCCTCCGGTTCCTCTTCGGCACTGTCGAAAAAGTCGGCGGGTAAGGCCGATGGACCAGCTGTGCCATCAATGTCATCATCCTCTTCCACCGTTGCTGCGCGAGATTTCCCTCTGCCGTTACTTGGAGTCTCCAGCTTGGCGGATTTGTAGGCGGCGACTATAGGGCTGGTTAGAAGATGGTGGTCGGGAGGACAGAGTTGGATAGGAAGGGGAGCGGACCTGGATCGACGGATGATTCTAATTTTCGTTTCTTAGAGGTATTAGAAGAGGAGGAAGGGAGCGCTGGTTTCTATGCGGTTGTCAGTTGATCGCTGCGATCGATCGGGTAGGCAGTGGGAATGGCCCAAGGAACGCGAACCTTGAAAAGATTGTCTAAACTCGACATATTTTATTTGAGAGCCCAGGAAATTATTGCTAGCGAACGAACCAGAGAACTCTGTAAGGAAGGGGTAATTGAAAATGGAAAAGACGAAAAGGAGAAAGGGAGTTGAGGTGTTGGGGTCGAGAGTTCGTGTTAAATGGCGAGCAAGCGAGCGGACAAGGTTGAAGTGAGCGAGTTGTGTGATTGTGCTAGGGAGGAGGCTCTTGATCTAACGTTCCTCGTGTACTCGAGTAAACCAACTTTTTTTCTTTTTTCTTGTTTCACCCGAGAGCGGAAGAAAAGAACGACAAGCCACTGCCGGACCGCAGCTCAAGAAACCGTCCAGGTTCAACGTTATTCCGCTAAAACACTGCAAACCTTCAATTTTTCTTTTTATCTCGGCCGGAAACAGAACAGAATAGCAACAAAAATTAAAAAATGAGGACCAAACAGAATAAAAAGATATACGGGAACGAGTTCAACTCGATCAAGCACTATTGCCACCCTCTAGGTCGTGGGATGGTCCCGACTCGACCGGGGACCTCCTCTTCTCGGAGCAAAAGAGACTACCGGTAACCCACTGTATCCCCTTTAGCCTGCCCGGGGGGAAATTAGATCCCACGAAACGGAAAATTGATGGAAAATCAGAAAACCAAGAGGGAAATAATGAAAGTATAGGAATAAACTCTTGAGGAAAGAGAGGGAGGGAGTGTATGGGAAAATCCGGCCCGGAAATGAGATTTAAGAAGGACTTGGGAGAGAAGGGAGAAGATGAGGAACGGGGGTTCCCTTTGCCCCTTTTTACATAGGTGCCGGTATCATACGGACATCGCGACTGCTTAGTTTACCAGATCCTTTCACAGGTAACTTGGTAGAGGAAGGGAAAAACGAAGAAGGGGAAAAGAAGATACTATCATAGTAGGCAGAGCAGGGAGGCAGGGAAGCAGGCAAGCGAAAAGGGACCTGCAACTGATGACGTGGATTCTTTCATCCGTCTTGTTCCTATCCAACCCCATCCTTTTTTTTCTCCCTCTCTCTTTTTCCCCCCTCACTCCCTTATTTTCCCCCTCGCTCCTTCCTCCTCTCCTCTATCCCATAGTTTCCGATCTATTCAATCCATTACAAGGCTTCTAACCAGCTTTGATGGGAGGAATTGTACTATACGGTTTTTTCCTGTTAAGACGCTTTATTACATTAACGGCACTCGTATCTTATCACGGGCTACGATAAAGTACCCGATTGGGTCACTGTTGGCACATCAATATAAGATATACCCTAGCCCCAACGGTTCCTGCCAGGTTTATCCCCTGAGCAGTACCGGTACCTTTCATTTATCCGAAACCTTAACCCCTCAGATCGGTCACTCAATATAAATCAAAAACCTCGTCTATCTCTTGTATATACCGTAAAAACCCGCTGTATCCACTATCGGGGATCGGAGCTTGGCGATGGTATGCAGGGGTG
>QLOI01004910.1:0-11804 GCA_003313605.1 Tuber umbilicatum | reverse complement strand
GGGGAGAGAGTGAGGGATTGGAGGGAGAGGGGTGGGGAAGGGGAAGGGGGTGAAGGGCTGGAGGAAGATGAGGAGTGATTAGAGAGAATTATGATGTTGCCTGGGCACTTGGCGATGGATCTGTTGCCAGAGTGGTATGATAGAAATCTAAAGTTGTGGTTCCATTTCCATACCTGCAAATTTACCTCCGATGAAGGAGTAACCGGCTTTTGAGATAGGACGGATAATATTATCGTTATCGGAATCTGTTTTTTTCCCCCTCATTGTTTATATCAAGCCCAGATCGACCACATACATCATGCAATGGTCTCTCCATTCATTCACAAATTTGTTCGCTAATTTCCAAAAATCACACAAATAACACCACCTCCCGCCAGTCCGCTTGCTAGAAAGTCAGTCAACATCAAACATCGCCAGAAACAAATAAGCATGCCCAGTCATGGTTCATGAGAACTCTCCGGCCACAGCCACAGCCACCACCTGGCCCCACCACAGCACACGTAGATCCCCGAGAAAGAAAAAAAAGTAACCCCCACAATACGCACAGTGCTCCTCAAGATACTCCCCATAGCACCGCACTAGCTCTAACCAACCCACCATAAGTACGCCTCCTGGTATAATACCACATATGTCAACCCAAAAAAACCTGGTCCCCAATATCCATGACACCAACAAACGATGCATCACTCACCAAACCCTAGCGGGCTAATTGGGCACACTATCACTTCTTAAACTACACCTGATCTGTACTGCGCGGTGGGTAAGCATTTCATGGCATCCTCCTATTTAGTGCTATTGGTCTTCTACGGTAGTGTTGGTATCATCACAGGAACAGGTCCGTTACTTCTGGGAGGCAAAACTGGTCGTGCAAATCGATATAATATTATTATAAAAAAATGATAACAGGATAAAGGAAACTTCTTGATCCCTTGCCTTGTGTGTCGGAGGGCTGAACCACGTGGTATGGTAGAAGGGGGTTACCGATGTTGGGGCTTATGATGCGCAGCCGGACCCTGCTACCCTGGATTGCCGGATTTTAGGATTTGCATCCGCTGGCGGGGTCAGGAAGGATGAGGTGGTGGGAAATCATACAATAGTGAAACCTCCGTTACCTCCAGGACCTATATTACCTGGAAGTAGAAGGGGGGTGAAAAATAAAGAATAGGCTTGGCGGAATGGTGAAGGTTGCTGAGAGAAAACGAGTGATAGTTCATGATGGGGACGGGTTTCAATCTCCACATGTTCACGTTCCGGGAGGGTAATACCTTTCATCTGGCGAACCTTCATTCTAATAACATGCATATCTGTCCGACTCACTATCTGGTTTTCTGGTGATTTGTCTGCATCTTTACTCGGGGTGACATAGAAAAGATTTCCGTGTAAGTGGAATTTGGAATTGAGCAACATTTATTGCCCGGAGAAGGAACTAATAGAACCCTAGAACTTAGAGGAGAAAAGCCCATAGAACGAAACCTGTCCCCGGCAAGCGATAGAAATGCTGGAGAACTGGAAATATTGGAGAGTAGAGTTACTAGAGGTTTTACTGTAAAATTATCATATCTCAAGGAATAAAACAGTGACGCTATATATTCATCACCGGCTACATTCGTTTCACAGATAAGGCATTAGAGCTTATAGGAACATACCGCTCAAGGCATTCTTCGCATTCATTACTACTAGCAGTAGGCGTAATACGGATTTGTACACAACTTGTGTGATGCGTTGTGCTCGCGATGCCCAATTTTGGGAATTGTCAATCCTCGGTCACCTTTAGTATTGCACCATCATTTCGTCTTTGAATATATTTCCTCGGGGCTATCATTCAAGTACGAGGACTCTTTATCCGTTCTAATAAGTAGGACTTTTGTGAGAATTCAGAGGAGTCAAATGTTTGTACTGTACTGTGCAGTTCGTCGGGGTATGGGATAACACGGTGGGCCTGTGGATTACCTGTGTCATACCGCGTCGCACCCAAGTAAGTGACAGAGAGATTGCAAAGGACAAATCGCACCGATAAGAGATAAGGTAAACATAGCTAATTAGGTCAGCAATCACGAAATATTAGTTTTGCTAACTCTTAACATTTACTCTAACAGTATGAGTTGATCTTGTAATACAAGGATCAGTTATTAGTTCAAATATTTTAGAATAGTAGAGAAGCTGGCGAATCTAGTAGAATTAAATTTAGTTATTGTACCTTTTCCCCTTTTACGTAAAGGTTGGTTCAACTCTTTTCCCCTCTGGAATGCAAGCAGCTAGATAGACGAATTTTAATCGGAGAAGGCTGTAAGTTGAATTATTTCCTATTTTTTTGTTTTGCTTAGATTTACTTGACTAAACCCAAATACTCTTCTCTTTTTAGTAAATGATAAGTTTCTTCTATAGTTAACTTGTCGTGCCGGTATCCATCATAAAGGGAAAGGTAATTTAGTAACTATTCGAACAATGCCAGAATCTTCTCTTTATGGGAAAGTAAAGAGAAGTATGAGGGGCTGAGTTTTACTAGAATCTTGTATATAATTCCCCTTTAAGCAAACTTTATTTATTTTAAAATTAAATAAAATTTGTCTAAAAGAGAACCAGCCCTGGCACCCCGATCCCATGTTTGTCCCTTTTCAAAACGGCAAAAACACTTCACTTATTGCGCAATACTCTATCGCTGTTTACCGGCAACCCGATGACACTCGCTCTCCCCTAAGGGGCTAAAATAAGGTGTGGCTCGGGACCCCGGCGACCCCAGCGGCAGCTTTCTCGGTAGTTACCATATTCCCTTTAAACAGGTGGCGGAAATCCCGAAAACGAGGCTCTGTGGCAAGTGTTTGTGAAAGTCCTTCGCTCAAAGTTGCTCTCGGCCCGAGCTAGTTCGCCTGCTAGGCGTCGCTTTCTTTTGGCCCTCCGGCGTGGAGTTTCACCGGATTTTGCGGTAGTAGTCTATCGCTTCGCTCAGTAGTGGCAGAAGGCCGGGTTCTGGGCTCAACAATACTGTACGGCACTCCGGTATGGCACCAGGGGGCGAGCATCGGTGAGTCGATTTCACTTTCTACTGGCCAGAGTTCTGTTTTTCGTAGGATGAAGAAAGTCAGGCGAACCGTCTACCCCTCCTGCCGTGGTGGCTCCAGAGCGCTAGGGGTTGGGAAAAAGGTCTGTCGAACCCTTGGCGCCAAACCGCATGGTAAACACCGCCGAAGGTTCGACAGACATACGGTGCCCACAACCCCCGGTATGATACACTGTTCTCTGAATTGCCGAAGCGTCCCGCGAGCCAATCAACACCCCTCCACCTCACTGCTCCCAAACGCCCGGTAGTGACGGGCTCTGCTACCATATTGCACCATGATGGTGGCGACGGGTTAGGGTTGTGCTTAATTTAGGTTTTGGGCAGCCCAACCCATGCCCTGCCGCTACGGCAGGTTTTACAAGTACGGAGATTTCCTCGGATCTGTCATGATGCATAACTTAGTGCGTGGGGCTCGCGCGGTGTCTGGATGGGACTGAGTTTGATAGAGGTAGTGGTGGGACTGATCCCACAAGTGCAAGTACTGCACCGTACGCGTATTGTATTCGAGTACAGGAGGATCAGTGGCTAGGTGTTACGGTGTTTGCTGAGGTTCGAGGTGCGCTCCGTAAGGCATTATAAATACCGGTAGTTGTACTCAAGTACGAGTACCATTGAGTATTACTAAAAAGCACCACAGTCGTAACGTGTGGGGAGTCTATTATTTTTATTCTTGAGATTGGCGGTCCCGCTCGCGGGGGCACCACGGGCGTCTCATTTAAATCCAGGTATCGTCAGTCACTGCAGATGTGGTCATGCCAGAAGCGAGAAAAAAACTGTGATGATAGTGGTGTTGAATGCGAGAGTGGGATAGAGTGAAGGGTAACGGCTCTTGGCACGATTCCAGGCTGTGGTACGTTTCGGTGGAGTCATTGTAAGTGCCGCGAAAAGGTCAGGCGTCTTATTTGACATAAAGTAATCCATCAATAATGTGCTGCGCAGTACCGGTACGAAGCAGATCGAACCACCTCGCCGTTTTGTTGTTCACTTTTAGGTACGATACTGGGTGGCGCAACTACCCTCGCGAAGTTCCCATGCCCTTCCTCCTACTTCAAGAACCTTACCTATTAACAATAGAACAGCCATAGTCCCTTGGATAATTGTTCTCGGTCATGACTCTGGGCACATTGTGAACTTGGGCCACAGTTTATTAGGCCGAATCGTGGAAAGAGAGGATAGCGAAGCGTTCCAAAGCGCAAGTTGTATCCGGCAGTACTGACTTTGCAGGTAACTTCTCCTTGTCAAGGGGGCTCTTTCGCTCATGGTGGTGCGTGCGGCGGCGAAGCGGCACCTTTTTCTTCGAGTGACGGTACTGTACACTACCCTATCCGTCTTGGGTAAGCGCTGACCATGGCAATTGCTCAAACCATCGCCTGCTCAGGAGCGACTTCCTAGCCAGGTTTAGGAAACCGGGTGGTTTCGCATAGATTTGCTCTGCGACATTACGATGGTGGATCATGCTACCGTACCCTAGCAGTTGATTTATCGTTTCTGGAACCCGCGAGGATACCGATAACGTTTGATCCCGCAGAAAATTTCTGCAAGGCGCAGAATGGGGATTATTTCGCCTCCATTTTTAGAAAATTTGTAGACCGCTTTGATCTTCCTACAGCCTTTGCTCCATCCACATGCGAGATTGTTCTGGAGAAGGATTGGCACGTTGTTCGGGAGGGTATCAGAAGCTGTGGTTCCGGAGAATCATCAATTGAAGCGTTGCGGTGGATTACCTGTGCACCAGCCGAGTACTTCCAGGGGGGTGAGGCGACATTAGGGCGGAAGTACTACGGGGTACAAACCGCACTATTGTGCCGTTCCGGGAGTACTTGCTCCCACTCCTCGTATTGGTCGTGGCACGGGATCCATCTCGAGAGTTTTTTGAACGGCTTGACAAATGTTCTATCAAGCTTTTACTACCGCCTCGAGTGACTGATAGTGATCCTGATTGCCCCGGTTCTGGGGATGTTTCAGATTCTCCGAGTGTTTGGACTGTTACTGGTTATCACTGGCCGCCAATTGGCGGGAGAGAAAGGCTATTTTTGGAATCGTCACCGCCGGCCGCACTCTGTGGCATACCCAACCGTGTCGCTCTGCCGATCCCGTATATAAACCCTCTTGAACCTACCCTCGAATCAAGAGCTGCAAATAATCCACCCTCATTTGCCACTGACATCTATCATGGGATTCCTTCTTCTGCAGAAAGGGATCCCCTCGATCGGGTTGGGCGCGCCCTTTGTTTCCCTGGTACTCACGCCAAGACTTCCTTCTTGGTGAGTATAAGCGAAACTTGTGCAATGTGACTGGATACTTGAAGGCTTACGGGTAACCTGGCGCTTACGGTGCTCCAGCACCCGATCCAACCTCGTTGCGCAAACGTAGAATTGAGAAAGGGGAGGGCTGAGCTTGAAACCATTCTTCCCATGCAGGGGGGCCTCCAATGGGTCTCTGGCCGACGATCCGATCTGGCGCAATTGGGTCGGTGGAATAGGGTACTTGGGGGAGGATAGTATCTGTTTGAACTCGCGAGTTTATCCTTCGCGTTGTGCACGCTATTTCGCTGGAATGACCCGGCGAGGGAAAGAGAAGATTGGGGGGAGTAGTATCATCTTTGTGCCACAACAAAAGTCTTCCAGAAATAGAAGCATGGACGTTTGAAGCCGAAAACTCACATCTTTGAGAGCTTTTTTTATTTTACCTTTTGCCTCCTGCGCCCTTTGTTATCGTGCCATACTCTATTCACCTTACTACCTTACAAGAAATGGTACTTTTAGGGTGTGCCATACTAATGCGCTAAAGGGGCTCCTAGGTTTTATTTTTATTTGGTTCCTTTTCGCTTGAGAATTTCTGTCGTGATTTATTTTTGGACATTCCCCCCTTCCTTCGATCGAACCGACTGCTATTCATACCGACAGCGCGTTGCGAATACCGTATTCACCAAACGGAGCGAAATGGCTGTAGACCTTCGTTCGAGTGCTCACGGACTGAGTGTTGTCTTCCGCGACAGAGCTGTGGAGCCTGCACCTTCCACCCGGGAGACGGAGAGGATCATTGTGGGCATTGACTTTGGGTTGGTCACCCACCACCACGTCCCCCCCCCGCCCATTTCCGCAAATTCTCCCCTGCTGACGCCATCCAGGACAACACACAGCGCGGTAGCGTGGGCGCAGACATCGTCGCCGGAGGAGTACGAAGTCATCACGCAATGGCCTGGTCAATCGGGAAAGGACTGGGGAAAGGTTCCTTCGGATATCTCGTACACGGCCATTCGACCAGCTTCGAACCCGGCACCCGGCTCGGCCCCGTCACCGTCGCCTACCCCGAGTGTAAACTCCGAGAGTAATATCCCGCGATCCGAGAGTACGAGTAGTGAGGCTGCAGCTTTGGGGTTTAAATGGTAGGGGTCTCCGCTAGGAGTAGGGCTATTTTTCAATTGCTCACAAATAATCTATAGGGGCTTCGAAGTGCCCCCTACGGACCCGCAAAAGCTATCATGGATAAAGATTCTGCTGGACCCATCCCAACCTCGTCCCAATTTTGTCAACCCCAAGAAAACGACCCTTCCGAGGGGGAAGAAGACAGTGGATATTGTTACGGACTACCTTGGTGCTTTGAAAGCCTACACTATACAGACTCTTGAGCGACGGCTCGGGAAGGAGATAGTTCAAAAATCCAAGGTAGAGTATGTGCTCACTGTACCGGCAGTGTGGAGTGATAAGGCCCGACAAATGACGATGGAGGCGGCTATTAGGGCGGGATTAGGCGTTGGTGCGGAGGAGGATGGGACCGGGTTGCTGAAGTTAATCACTGAGCCGGAAGGAGCAGCGGAGTATGCCCTCCGGAGCATTCAACCTAATTCTATGAAGGTCTGTTTCGCCTCCTTTTTTTCGTGAACGATTCGGGGGTAGGGTTAGGGTTGATTTGTGGGGTTGATCCATGCCCACGGTATGAGCTTCTCGGAGGATAATGCATAAATGAAGGAAACACACTTACCTTGGAATAACCAGGTTGGCGATTGCTTCGTAGTATGCGATGCCGGCGGTGGAACAGTTGATCTCATATCTTATCGTATATCTTCCTTGATACCGTTGCAACTTAACGAGGTGGCGATCGGAACCGGCGCCCTGTGCGGTGCTGTCTATTTGGATCGACGGTTCGAGGATTTCGTCTCTAAACGGATTGGGAAGGATAGATTCAATGCGATGGATCACAGGGCTCGGTTCCAGATGAACCAATTTTGGGAAACATACGTTAAGAGGGAATTTGTAGACGATGAGGGAGTCCAAAGGGATGAAGAGGAGGAAGAGGAAAATGAGAATAAACTATTTTGGGTACCTGTGATGGGTGTACCGGATGATGAGGGTAAGGGGATCAGAGGAGGATTCTTGAAACTTTCGAGGTTAGTATGGTCCCGAGTGATGGGCTGTGCTGTTGCCAGTCGAGATGTCTGAGAAACTAACGGGGGTTGGGGGAATAGGAAGGAGGTGAAGGAGATATTTGAGCCCATAGTTTCACAAGTTCTGGAGCTAATATCTAAGCAAGTTATCGAGGTGCTCAAGTCCGGGAAAGGGCCAATCGCGGTAATAATCTCTTGCGGGCGGTGGTATTCTTGTGCTAAACCTCAATAAGGCTATTCTACTAGTGGGCGGATTTGGTTCTTCGGAATATCTCTACCAGCGAATAAATAGATGGGCGGCCGATAAGATTGATGTCATGCAGCCCCGGAATGCTTGGACGTATTGCTCCCCTCTCCCTAGATTACTTTGCGTGTTCTAATAGGGGTATTATAGTGCGGTTGTACGAGGTGCAATAATTCGTGGACTCCAAGGTGATATCGCGGCTGTTCAGTCGCGACTTAGCCGGCGTCACTACGGCGTCGTCCACGACTCCAGGTATGATGAATCGAAGCACGACGAATCCGAGAGGGTATGGCATCCATTGCGATGCGAGTGGGTAGTGAAGAACAGGATTCAGTGGTACATTCGACGGGTAATACGCCCTGGATATGTTAGTAACCTGGTGGAACCCACTGACATCTACAGGGCGACGTGACGACGGAACGGAGGAAAATATCCTTCCCGTTTTACCGGACTGTCGCCGAAAGCGATTTAGTCGGCGACACGCACCAACTCAAGACCGAACTGTGGGTGTGCGATGAAGAAGCAGCGCCGGAAAAGCGGATCAAGGGCGATCCTTGTATTCCCCCCCCCACCTTTCTCCTACTATACCACCCGAATGATGCTGAGAGAAAGAAATGTGGCAGCCGTCCGAAAGTTGTGCGTTATGACCTCGGAGCCAGTGCCCGTAAGTAGATTCACGACGCACACGAACGAGAACGCCGAGACCTTTTATCGAGTGGACTACTCGCTCAACATGACGGTCACTTCCGGCGTGGTGGTGTACGAGATGAGTTTGGAAGGGGAGAAGGTTAGTGTCGGAAGGGTAACGACGAAGTATGAATGATTGCCGCCGCCCGGTGGCTATGGAGGGCTGTTTGAATAATATTTGTACTGGTATCAATTTTTTTAGTAACCTTTCTTTTTTTTTTGTATCTTAACTTTTGGCGCTGAGTGTTTACGTGGAGTGTGATGAGACGAGAGGTAGAGATGGGTATTGCGGCTCAGCGTATTATATTCATGGTGAATGGGTGGGGTATAATATCGTATTGCCCAAGTTTGTCAAAGCCTCAAAATCTTTGCTGCATTGATGAGCAGCGCACTAGTATTCCCACCGCCATCGCATTGATTATTAACGTGTTACGATCAAAAATAACCGGGCCGCCCGGGTAACTATCATACCTGATTTAAAACTGGATATGCGAAGACCTTGGTCATGCGTTTGGATGGACAATCGCTTTGTTCATTGATCACGGTCGGTGCTCGGAGCTAGCGAGCCATCGCGAACATTAACCCGAAGAGCGCAGCAGGAAGTACCTATCTACTCCGCCTGGCGATATCCGGTGGGGAGTAAGAGGTGGGGTTTTCCGCGATTTGAAAGGAGAGGAGGGAAGTGCTGGATTTTATTCAAAACATCTGGATTGGTATTTCGTACTTTTTTGGACGTCTCTATCGATATTCCGGCGCGGGAATGGGCAACACTATAAGGTGTATTAATTATGCGGTGTTTCTCTAGATGGCTTCGCAGGATATTCTGAGCTCCGGGTGTAGACTATCTGGCGGCAGTGGGGCAGGAAGAGTGTTTGTATCGCCTACTCGCTCTTGTCATTGCAATGGCATTCTCTTCTTTTATTTACACTCACTCGACACGAGCGTCCATGAGACATGTCACATATTTGTCATGTATGATACCTTCCAAATGGAAGTGATTGGATGGTAATTGTTGCACCAAGTTACTTTACATCGCCCCGCTTTCTTCAGCCTAGCTGATGGAAAGTTCGTAAACTCCCCCTATACCCTTATAATTATTGGTAATCAACCAACATTCGGCACGGAATATCATGGCTCAGACTACATATATACTCGGCCATGGCAATAATAAAAGCGGCATCATAACGAATAGTTTTAATAACATCGTCTACAATTCCGACGAGGATGCACAGATCATGTATTGGCTCTCTCCGCTCGAACCGAATAACAGACATCAAGGCGTGTGCACCAATCGGTTTGACGGTGTCGGGGATTGGCTTTTGGAAGAAAGTAAGTTTCGGGAGTGGAGGAGTGGTGAGGGTGGGGCCGATAGGGCGGTCTTGTTTTGCAGCGGGAATCCGGGAGTTGGCAAGACATATCTAAGGTAAATGGCGCGATTCCTTGAAAGAAGCGGATATGTCTGACGGCTGGAAATACTAGTTCCCTGGTCATCGATAGCCTGTGTGATCAGGAAGGGAAGGCGGATGCCACGATTGCAGGCTTGTACTGCGACTACCTTTCCCAACAGGAGCAGACAGTCAACGACATGATGGGAGCTATTCTGCGGCAGCTATTAGGGAGAGAGGGAATCCCGGATTATTTGCGCAAGGAGTTTAAAGAAGCGAAAAACAAGTTTGGTGGCAGGAGGCTACCACTTCCGGATCTGATCAGAATATTGGGGATGGCTATTGCTTCGCTACCCCAAGTTTTCATCTGTATCGATGCGCTGGACGAGTGTGTACCAAAGCACCTATCGGACCTTCTTAAGTCGCTTCGAGATATTGTTCGGGAGTTCCCCAGGACGCGAATATTTCTCACCGGGAGGCCCCATATTGGGGAGGACATTCGAAGATATTTTGCCAAGGCAGTTGTGATACCAATCAGCCCGAATAGGGATGATATTAGAAGCTATCTGGAGATGAGGCTAGATGGCGATGCAGAGCCAGAGGCGATGAACGATGATTTAAGGGGGGACATTATTAGAATCATCGTAGAAAGGATATCGGATATGTGCGTAGGAGCATTTAGAATTTCCACTCAATGGTGAATACTTACCAAAAATTGCGTGTAGATTCCTACTTGTTTCGCTGAATATCGACGCTATTCTGGGAGAGGTCACGATTCATCAGAGAAGGAAGAAACTTGAAAAGATGACACAAGGCAATGGACTGAGCGATGCATACAAGGCAACTCTCACCCGACTAAAGGAGCAGAAGGGAAATAAATCAATACTTGGACTGAAGGTCCTGATGTGGGTGTTATATTCGGAGCGGCCATTACGGGTCGAGGAGCTTCGTCACGCCTTGGGTGTGGAGATGGGATCTACAGATTTGGTTCCTGAAAATGTTCCTGCGTTACGGACACTTCTAGCATCTTCTCTGGGTCTTGTCATAGTAGAAGCGTCCTCGTCTACAGTCCGGCTGGTGCACTTTACCCTACAAGAGCATCTTTCTAGCGATCCGACCCTATTCCATAGTCCCCACTCAGAAATTGCGGAGGTTTGCTTGACATACCTCAATTTTGGGTGTGTGCGAGGTCTTTCGCCAACTCTTCGCTCCGCTCCCTCAACAATGCCCCTTCTGGAATATGCCTCTTGTTACTGGGGGGATCACGCAAAAAGGGGGATGACGGACGATGTGAAAATACTTGCACTAAGGCTTCTCGATGGGTTTGATAAGCATATATCCGCTCAACTAATGTTATTGCACTATAATCGAGATAAAAGCTGGCGTAGCCCCCCGTATTTCTACGGCGCAGAAGGACCCAGGGGATTTACCGGACTCCACGGAGTAGCGTTTCTCGGGGTGGTGAGGATGGCTGCTGCTGTGTTAGAGATGAAGCGATGGGATGTCAATGCGGCCGATATCACGGGGAGTACGGCTCTAACGTGGGCAGCAGGGAGAGGACATGAGGGGGTAGTAGAGATGCTTTTGAAGCGAGAGGATGTCAATCCCAATATGGCGGACACCAAGTATGGCTGCACACCATTCTGCTGGGCGGCTAGGAGAGGGCATGAAGGGGTAGTAAAGTTGCTTTTGAAGCGAGAGGATGTCAATCCCAATATGGCGGACACCGAGTATGGCTGTACACCATTCTGCTGGGCGGCTAGGAGAGGGCATGAAGGGGTAGTAAAGTTGCTTTTGGAGCGAGAGGACGTCAATCCTAATACGGCAGACACCAAATACGGTTGGACACCATTCTACTGGGCGGCCCGGAACGGGCATGCAGGGGTAGTAGAGTTGCTTTTGGAGCGAGAGGATGTCAATCCCAATACGGTAGACGCCGGATTTGGCCAGACACCACTCTACTGGGCGGCTGAGGGCGGGCATGAGGGGGTAGTAAAGTTGCTTTTGGAGCGAGAGGATGTTAATCCCAATGTGGCGGACACC
>QLOI01004909.1:0-15640 GCA_003313605.1 Tuber umbilicatum | reverse complement strand
ACAGTATGCCGTACAGTGTCGATGCCACTCACTAATGAGTACCGTAAATCACTTGCCTACATCGCAATGTGCGTTTTGATTGATCGTCGAATCGTGGATGATAGCCTAGGGTGCAGGCAAGGAGCAAGGCTTCGTGGGTCCAGGGTTGTAGGCGCTCTAAGCGCACGAGAGACGCATGTAGAAGCTGCATACGGTACTCGCGATCGAACGGCGCTTGTGATCACGACTACTATTGCATGATGCTGAGATCCGGACAAAAGAGCAGGGTTCTGGCGGCATGCAATAACAGCCGTGTTCAAAAATCTCGTTAATCACGAGTAGAATCCTTGCTGCTGGTGTGCAGGGAGACAGCAGAAGCCTGCGTGGGGATCGGAATAAGTTTGCGTTTTGCGTTTTGCGCTTCGCATTTTGCGACGAAGGAAGGGAAGGGGGAGGATGGGGAATTCGGCAGGTAGTGTTTTTCTTCTTCTTCCTTTCCTTTTTCTTTTCTATTTTTTTTTTTTTTTCCGTCGCTTCGCGGGGGATATACGCATAGTAAGTGTAGCCGGTCACTATTTTGAGAATGACAGGTTTGTTTTGTCGGCAGTTACTGTGTAACGATGTACTCGAGCAGATGGTGGTGGTGGTGATGACGCCGATGGATGGATGCATTGATTGGGCGAAGTATGCGAACAGTAAACTCACTGCAAATTTTTCCGTGAGAATAGTTCACATCGCGGGAGCGTTGTGCCGTGGTGTGAGCTCGTGTCTACTTGTTTGCCGTGTGCGGGCGGGGGGCATCGTATAGCTAATGTATATCGTTGTTATGCATGCCAGGTGCTCGTACTTGAACAGTATGCGAAGGGAGGTTGCTCGTACTTGTGCCTAGTCAGTTGATCGCACTGTACGAGCACAGCAAGGTGCTCGAATCGCTGTTTTAGTGTCTGCGCTTTTTTTTTTCCTTCTTCTCGATCGGGGGGGTTTCCCGTGCAGGGCTTAGTTGGGCAATAACTGTAGAGTATTATACTCAGCATTACAGTTCCGTACTCGAGTACGACACGGTGCTTTGGGTGCTGTACTGTAAGGGTCCCTGGACTCGACTGAACATACAGTGTTAGCCTCGGAGTTGATGATGGTGGATATTCCCCAGTTGGTACATCTTTCGGTGGTAGTAGTGGTTCCCCCGCAGAATGCCCGTGCATTGATGTTCCGCGGGTGGTTGTGTTGTGGGTCGATATTGCACCCTCTTAGGTAAGGTACCCCGCAAGTACCCACGCTGTACCGGCAATGTATCGCACAGCACAGCGCTCGCTTGTTGAACCGGTCGTGGTTTTTCCGGACAATTGCCCATTTGGAAAGAAGCATCGGATACTCATCCAGGTGAGGTCTGTTCAGCCTTTGAGGTGGGTGGGCGCGAGATTAATATCCACTTTTCCTAGAGGAGGTACAAGTAACGTATCGTGCTGTCTGTCGTGAGGCTCAAAGTACGAGATTCCGGTGGGCGATTATCACACAAGTAACAAAGTGGGGGGTTTCGTTAAGCTCAGCCCTAGACATCTCTTCTCCGCCAACCACAACTATCGTAGGGCTTAATTCGAGTGAGGTCTTATGATACGCTTCACACTTCTTCCGGGGGAATCGTGAGGGGTTTTTATCATACATACCGCAAGAAGTGGAACAGTCGAACCTCAAGCCAGGACGTTGGAGTTGCCTCTCCTGGTAAGGTCTGTTGTATTTCTTTTCTTTTTATCTGTCTCGGCGGAGGTCTGGAAGCCAGTCTCTTTTCGTCGTGATTCCCCCCTGTACCCAAAGAGGAGAGTTCCGGATGTCTTAGCCCGAGCTTCAATTATTCATGCTTTCACGGTATTTTCTTTTTTTGAAGCGTACTTGCGGACGGACCTGCGATGACGGATGTGGTTCCCGTTGGTATGAGTATCATACTCTCCACTCGCTTCAGCTTTTTTTATCCCTAGTATGGCGTCCCAGTTTAGGGCGAACTAACGGGGTTACTTTTGATAGATGGACTGAATTCTACTGGTATCGTAGAAACTCACTATCTCCGCTAGCCCTGTGATCTCCACATCTAAAGGACAAAGGCTCCTGGGAGGGATTAGCCCTCTCTCCGAGTGATGTGAGATCAGGCCACTGGATGTTTTAGATCTCATCGACTCGTTTTCGCAATTCTGTTGACCAGTCAAACCAAACCTATCGTGAATTGGCACACCCATTTCCGCTGATACAGTGCGACTATGACGCCGAGAGTCTGATAGTGGATTTCAAGCCCTTCTACGCTACGGTATCTGGTCAAGGAGCCATGCGCCATGCGCCTCTAAGACATACCCTCGCATCACACCCCGCAAATTATAGAGGGGTAATTGTTTAAATCTACGATCCTCGGGGGGTGCCTTTACAGAGATTTGCTATGAAAAAGCTGCACGTTTGCAATGGTGGTGGTGGTGGTGGTGGTGGGAAGTCGGTGTGCAGAATACTGGGAAGGTGCGCGGGTCCTTGGTTTATTGATAAGGCGTGAGATCTATTCTGTGCCCGGGATTATGTTTCGTTCCGCTATCTTTCCTTTTTCTTCTCTCCTGGAGGTCTTTGATAGAGAGGGAGGGAGGGAGGGAGGTTGTCCTTTTTCTATTACTGCGCTGTACTGTATTAGGACTCCTTCGCTTTTACTCCCGTAGTGAGGATCCCGGAATGTGGGTGACGGGCTGCCGTTCGTTGCACCGCTCCCCTTGGCTTCCTTCTTATTGTGCAAGATTTTCTTATCGAGAGTATAAAGACCCCATCTTTGAGCGCGCATATCCATCCCTTCATGTCTTGAGTTGTGCTGTTCGGGGGCTACCGTACGTACGACCAATCAACCAACCAACCATCCCTCTCCCTCTCCCACTCCAACGAGCGAATATAACCTCGTACAGCCATGTCCCACGGCGAAGGAAATACCGGCACCGGTAATGCTATAGAGGATCTTAGCCCCCTCGAAGCGGGCAGTTCTCAAGATGTGCGTTACTGATCTTTTCCTTCCTTCCTTCCTCTCCCGGATCCCCCGCTCTCCTCCTCTTTCCGCTGACCTAGAATAGGACTCTGAGGGTTACTTTAGTGAAGACGTGTGAGAATCCCCTTTCCCTATCCTAAAAGGAGGGGCTAAGGCTGACGCCATCACCCCCAGGAGCGAAACTACATCCCTAAATTCTAGCATCCTAGACTACGAGTATGAGAATGGTTCGTTTGTTCGTTCAATCCTTTGTTTGTGCATGTTTGTGCATGTTTGTCTCATGGGTGGGTTTGTTTGCTTATAGGGAGACGGTATCACCGGTATCGACAGGGCAACTATCCCATGCCAAACGATGAGGTTGGTCTCCCATCCACTCCTACAATAAATCAGAGCCTGATTTTGCTAACCTGGCCTTCTGGTTTTACAGACGGAGCAAGACCGTCTAGACATGATGCATCATATATACCTCATGATGTTGGATGGGAAATTGCATATAGCCCCTATTGGCGATAATCCGCAGAAGATATTGGATGTTGGTACTGGGACGGGGATTTGGGCTATCGATATTGCAAAGTGTGTTTGCTTTCGTCTGAAGGGTGATAGGTGAACATGAGGGTTGCTGACTTGTTCTCAGTGAATATCCTTCCGCGGAGGTCATCGGTACGGACCTTAGCCCTATCCAACCACAATGGTTCGTCTCCCGATGAAAGAAAGAAAGAGCAAACTCTAAAAGTGTAGGCGTGGAAAGAGAGAGTTACTGAATAGCGTGACTATTCCAGGGTCCCACCGAACTGTCGCTTTGAAGTTGATGACGCCGCAAGTCCCTGGACATTCGCGCCGGTTTCTCCCCCCCTTCTCTCTTCCCCCAACCTAGCAAAGCCAACACCACACCTAACCCTGAATTCTAGAACTCCTTCGACTTTATCCACTCCCGCCACCTCTCGGGTGCTCTAGCCGACTGGCCGGAATACATCGGCCAAGTCTACCGGGCCCTCAAACCCGGCGCCTGGGTGCAATTCAGTGAGTATGCGACTGACGTTACGAGCGATGACAACAGCTACCCAGAAGATTGCTCCATCAGGAAATATTTACACCTGATGAACTCGGCGGCCGTCAAAATCGGACGAGTGATGAATGTGGCGCACACCATAAAGGGAATAACAGAGGAAGCCGGGTTCATAAATGTTTCTCAAAAGATTTTGAAGCTACCGTGGGCGCCTTGGCCGTCGGACCCGAAGATGAAGGAATTGGGGAGGTTTACGCTGTTGAATTGCGAGACGAGCTTTGAGGCTTTTGGGTTGGCGCTGCTGACTAGGGTTATTGGGCTGAGCTCTGAGGAGGCGCTTGACCTCTGCCGGGATGCGAGGAAGGAGTTGAGGAATAAGAAGATACATATTTATAATTTGCAGTACGCGCCCTTTCTCTCCCTCTATAGATTTTAGTCGGCAGGGCTAATGATTTGTAGCCATATTATTCTCGCGCAGAAACCGTTGGAGCACAAGGATGATGATGATGATTGATTTCTAGATGAGATTTGTGAATGTTGGCATGAAGTTATGATTTCCTTTTTTCAACCCTTTTTCCTCTATTTGCTTGATGATAATGGGTGGGGTTGCATTGCGCGTTGTGCTGCTCCTGGGTTGGGATGGGAATGGAATGGTGTCAGTCTTGGTTGGATGATTACAACTCCTCCGGGACGTTAGTTTACTAGTTATCACAATTATTCCTGGCCGTGCTGCACTACCAAAATCGCTCACACATGAAACGAAGTGTTTCAAATGGAATGTTTGCTTTCTCTCGTGGTATTTCTTCAGAGGCTAGCCTTAGCTAACTGTGCACTATCCCACACATCATCCGGCACACCGTCTAATTCATCCGAGTGACACCCCGTGACCACCTGCAATTAGCAAGCAGTGAGAGAGTAGCTAATATCTATATAGAATATCCCCCGTCGTTGGTCTCCAGGCGCGCCCGCCAAAACTGCAAGTGCAAATGTATCCCAATCCGCCGCTATAGGAACGCTATAGCCCGTGTATAGCATCGTTAGTTTTAATCGAGCCAGTGCACAAATCGCCGCCCCTCCACACACTTAGAACTACACGTCACCACTCGTGCGCACGCTCGCAACGATTTTGGCGAGACTGCAGGCACAAGGGGCGGTGTGGCGCGAGGAGCACTTGGGAGAACACGGCGCGAGTGGTCCGGGCTACGCTAGAGTTTGTGGGCACTCCGATTTGCTTGGCGGTGCTGGGTGAGTTGCTGCCGAGGGAGACCAAGGCTGTGGGCTGGTTACCGGCGTACCCGCGAGTACTCGAGTACCGTACTCGTACAGTACGAGTATGTACGGTAGTCGAGGTCTAGGGTGGCGGCCTAGCACAAGTACGGGTTAGCGAAACCGGGGGTTCCCCAGGCTTGTGCGCGAAGTCGGTGGAGTCGCCGACTGTGGAGTATGCTAGTGCCGGACAAGTACGGGTTCAACAGTTTTTGTCCTGAGGGAGGGGAGATTAGTCCGGGGTTTCGGAACTTTCGGTTCCCGTGACTTGAGGGTGATGTTGTGCAACTTGTGCTTGACGTTAGCGGGATTTTGTGCTTACTCGCATCATTGGCGAGATTGTGCTCCATAATGCATATTACTTGTCAGTCTGCTCGTGCAGTACTCGAGTACTTGGCACTAACACGGTTGTCAGGGGGTGGCCAGCATTCGACCAGGATGAATAGTCGTAAAATCCTTTACCATGCAAAACTAAAAGCTTAGTTGCAGTAACTTGGTTTAGAGATGGTGTGCTCATACCATTGCCGAAGGGTAGACGACTGAGGGCGGCTGTCATAGCCTTGCCGGGCTAGACTCCAAACCTCTCTATGTTAGGGCAACGGTTTGGTTTTTGTCGTCCTGATTGCTTGCATGGGTTTGGGTTACTGCGGTTCGTACTGTAGATAGCCCCTATCCATAGTTTACAATCCTCCCCTGGGGTTTCTAGTTGGGCGGAATCCTTCAGCACAACCTGAAAGGAGCCTACATAGATGTTTCTCTTGGCATAGATATCCAGGGATGATGTGCACGGTGGGGCAGAAATCTCGCTATTGGTTCAAAGCGGTGACCACGAGCAGGCTGGGCTTCTGGGCATGAACACTGAGCGCCTCCGAAACCGAGAATTCCCGAAGATGGGCTAATGTTGGTCCATGTGCCCGAGGCCGAGTTGTATCTGTGGACGTGCAGTACTCGAGCACAGTACTGGACCATCGTATTGTAGATTTCCTAAAGAGCCCCCTGGACAAAATGCTTTGAGTCACGTTTTTCACTTTTTACACTCTTTCCCAGATCCTATCTAGTTAATAACCCTTAGCGATCCACTAGCCCCGAGAATTCACGGTCGTATCCGGAGCGAAGCTTTCAGTGCGGCCCCCTGGTGGACGCTATTGCGCAATGGGGCTCCGCGGGGAGAAAGAACTCAGAGAACCCTGGCCTGCGGTGTGTGTGTATGTACGAGTAGACTACAGCATCGTACTCGAGTACTCGAGTACTTGTAACCTGCATGACTTCTTTGCCTTGGTCAATCACTCGCTCCCTTGCGGGGTGTGTGTGCAGTGATCCGGCCTGAGACCGCAGTCCCTGTGCATGGTCGGTATTGTATTATTAATCTTCAAGTTAGATAGCATGTTCCGCCATTGGTGGTTACATAACCGCCGCATCTCCACTTGTCAGCGACACCAGCGTAAATCCGGAGAAGCAGTAGCTCCTCCTCGGCTCGCGCTTCTCCGGCCGAAAGCGATCTGGGGAGCTCCGATGATATCCCCGTCGATTCCAGCGGTGTCGCCGGGGCCGGGGACATACGTATCATGGAAATGATTCGCGTTGCAGCTTATCAGTATTGGGGAGCGCTTCCGTAATTTAATCTGTTGCCACTTCCGGCTCCGGGAGAAGGAACGCTTCCATTTTTTGGATCGAGGGTCTTTCGGCTAAACATGTTACCGACGGTGTTAAATGGTATAGGTGGTTATCTCTCTCGGAGCTTGCGCTTCTGTCAGATGATCGGAGGATTCGGAGGTGGCTTGGCCCCATGGTTCCCCGAATAGGTGGACCGCGCGTATTACGGGCCGTGGATTTACAGTGCTGTACTGTACAGTGCTATTCGTTCAATTAGCTATAGTACGTTCCTATCGTAGTTCCTGGGCATCGTTCATAGTCAGTACGAGTACTGTACAGTACATCATTGCACTGTATTATACGGATACTGTGCTGTACTGTACCTTGTGGCAACACACCAAATCTACGCAAAAAGGCTAGGGGAGGAGGGGCCATTGCAATTCTACACACATTCGCTCAGTCTGTGAATGTGCTGATTCTAGGTGTTCATACACAACCAAAATCTGCAGGAAAACGCCCGGGGTTTTGGCGCGCCGCTTGCGATAAGATTAATCTTTTCACCTGCGGGAGTTTTTCAAAAATTGGATAGCGTACCGTGTTGTAAAATAACGGGAAATGTCATTGGTGTGGGATGCACAAGTGACGATGAGCTGTGCTCGAGTATGTACAAGTACTGTACCTAAATTACCACCCCTCCGTGACCAGCCTACCAATTATCGCGATTGGCCGAATCCTGAAACGGAGCCTAGGTAGGTATCACCAGCGCCCAACGCGTGGGTGTCCCCGGTGTCCGACCTAGCTAGCATACGCCAGACCGTTCTTCCCATGGTTGAATACAATGTTGAGGATGAATCCTCCTCCTCCAATCCTCACATTCCCCCAATTATATCATTCCGTACTGATAGCTGACGCAGCAGACAAAGAAGGGAGCACCCTTTCTGGGCAGCTGTGGAATCAGCGGGGTAGACTGTGCATGATCCTCGGAAGTCTTAGAACATGGAGAAACAATATAGACGGCTTATACTCCTTCTCTGCGACCCCCTGTCTGGCGCGATCTACTAGACTACCATATAATACCTCTAGAAACTTCTGCGAAGGTAGGGGGGTCGGGTGGAGGAAATCGTGTTCAGTGGGATTTTCAAACAAGCTCTCACAGGACTCCGTGAACTCCATTGGAGAGGCTTGTCAAAAAAAAAAAGCATTGGCGACTGCTCTGTGGGGGCGTGCGGGAATTGTATGCTTGTTGAATCATTGAGTGTGGACATGTCTGTCCTAGGATGTTCTCGGAATTGAATCTATTAGGCGGTGGGGAGCGGGGTACTGTACTGTACCGCACAGCACTACTCGAGTAGGCATTTGTACGGATGCTACCTAAATTTACCGACGCGGAGTTGCAGTTGCGCCCGAGAAACTGCCAGGGACCAGATTCTGGCGGGTAAATTGTCCAACCGAACAACATAATCACACCCCTCTATCCCAAATCTCGATATTACCGTTCTCTTAGTCCTTCGGCTTTCTCGGCTTTTTCTCTCTCGACGCCACGGTAGGGGTTCAGATGGTTCTCTAACTGAGAGAGATGTAGATCCCATAGCTACTTGTAAAAAAGGGAAGGCTGGCTATGGGAGATCGCGTTCGAGAGAAAAAAGGAACTTTGAGAAATTGCAGCACTGACAGCCTTTTCGAAATCGATAAGGATCCCGATAGTCTACCTCGCTCTCTCGCGTCAACCTTTGTATGACTCTCAAGTTTCTTTTATACCAAACTCCGAACTGTTGTCCTGGATTACATATTTATTAACCGGATCACCCACTAGCGCCGCACAGATTCTCTGGATTTCGGTCGTCGGGGATAGCGACTGTGCCGTGGTGGTCTCAAGTACCAAGGCATTAGTAACGCCATAAACTTCAGCTTTTGGGTAGGGAATTTCCCTAGGTCTTATTCGACCGGGCAGTTGTCCTGTGGCTTGTGGGATCTTCCAATGAGCTTTGCTGTGAGATCCCACCGTTTTGCCTTGCTGAGCCAACCCGTCACCCCCTCGATTAGATTACTGGTTGCTATCCCAGTACGGTGGTAGGGTTGTCACCGTTGTGTGGTAGATTTACGCTCGGAGATAGTCTACTGGACCTTCTGAACTAGTCAAAATGGTTCCATCGAGTTACATAATCCTCTTACAGCAGCGAGCACTCGAGTACTTAGGATTATGCACTGGAGTGGGATAGCGGCGCCCTCCAAACGCCGAGGATACAATCTCCTAGGGATTTATATGAGCTGTTTAGAGGAAATATCTGCCGAGCGGGGACGGCTCCTCAATTCAGGCGAGCCTTGGGTTATTCGATGCAGTGGATGTTTACCACATCTTCGCCAAGGCGCATGCAAACTCACTCGACCCCAATTCGCACTTCCGATGAGGGGCCAATCACCTCGAGTTGAGATATATAACTCCTGTACTCAAGTGGAGTCGACCGTTCAACGCTTGCGAGAGCAAAGGCCCTAGCCCGGCTAAGAAGGAGCCACTGAGCAGTAGGGAGGGGCAACTATCAGTATGTCTCGGACCCTGCATGAGAAACGTAGTGCCTATTTAATCGGAGTGTTCGATCTCCATCGGATCGCAATCGGTAGCAGCCAAGTTTATACCGGCATCAGGGAACCCGGCTGCTAAAGAACGCTCGCAGCAAGTTTCTCACCGACTAGCGCCGGACCATCAGCTTGGGACCAGTGGCAACCGCTGCCTCTGCATATAGGATGAATCGTGAGCCACATCAACTCACTCGACTGTCTCAGTTATAGGCTTGTGTTTGGCTGCGGTCTCCTCGTATATATCAAGGAGGGGACTAGAACACTGGATTTCAGCTGCAACTTCAGCAAGGCTTTTGCTCCCTTGGTCATGCGGGAAGCAAAAAGCCACCAATGTTTGCGTTGGGATCTGTGAGTCTGCAAGCCTAGCCATCTACAGGCTAATGCAGGTTGTTCGGTTGGCATTGGATGCGAACGAGAACCGCAATTCGGACCCTAAAGCATGTGGGACCACGATCAACTGGTCGTCGGGATTTAGTGGATGCCCGAAAACGACTGCGCATGACTGTAATGTTGGCTTTGCCTTATGAGTTGTCGAATGACTTAGTCAGGTACGTGTGGGAATTCAGAGGTGTGAATAGCTGGGCTCACAAATCAGATAAGCCGGATGACGTTATGGCCCGGTGCGAACGAGACTACAATAATATGGTGATTAATCTCTGAAATCAGCAGTGCTAATAACTCTGGTTTTTAAGTCAGACCAGGTGGTTCAATAGCAATTAGCTGCAGTCCATCGTGGTATTTGCACTTGTCACACCAGTACTGGTTCATTCCTCGCTTTTTTTTCTTCCGAATAAGGAACTGGCTTCTGCGCCCCGGAAAAGCTAGAGACTTTTCAAGCAAATCCTTTCAGAGCAACGGCGATTTGAGTAAACTTGATAATGAGGGAAGTTGGGTGGGCTGGGGGGGTGGGATAGGATTCCAATGGAGAAGAAATCCGATGATGGGGGTTTCCCTGGGAAACTACCGAGCTTTATGCGTCCAAGACGAGAGGCTTACAGTAGCTCCTCCTCACTTCCCAGATATACCGCCTCACTTTTGTATCAAGTCTCTGGGCCCGTGTTTGCCCAGGGACCGACGAAGTGATATCTCTGATTATGATGGTCTATCCAACCGTTCGGGAAAATCATCGGCCATTCATCAAAGGTTTCCATTCCTACCTTTTCCCCCAAAAACCTCAAAGCATGTATCATAGAAAGTTTGAAATCACTTTTTTCCCGATCTTTGATCGATGTTGAATCCAGATCTTATCCTCCGAGGGTTAGGTTTTGGAGAGTGCCAATTGATAAGCATTAGTCATAGCATCTCACTCGGGAAACCATCGAGAGGCAAATGTTTACCTACCGTAGGTGTGATGCGAGCGGGGGGCATTGAGGATACTGAGAAGTATTGCCGCTTCCTATGAAAACACACGAGTTCAGGATCAAACCGCCATCCCGTCTGTTCAGCGGTTTGGCCCAAGTCACCTGATTCCCCTATCACAACCCAGGGTCTTGGACTGGTTCGCATCCCTTCCCAAGAAAAAGTACCTTGAAGGATGCTGGGAACAATGCCTTACCTGGGCGTTGATCTGGGGATATCGGGACGGCAGAGTATCCGGGCGTGTGTAGATGCAGCCGTGTAATTAGGACTCAGTTTGAATACCGTTTCCCGGAGGAGTTGTGTGAGGTGGCGCACATGGTATCCCTCCGCCCACTCCACAGATGGGATCAACTTGTAGAATACCGCACTGACGCAGAGGCCTAACACTCATACCGATAGGGCAACGACCACGGCGGGTGCTGCGGGCGGACGGGGAGATAATCGGGGCTTTCAGTTTTCACAGATCTTGTTTCCGGCAGTTCTATTAGAATATATAAACGTTCCAATGACCACCAGCCAAAACATTCACCTTCACTCCCTCGTCCCACTGCGACGCCGGCCGATGACCACGAAGCTTCTCGAGGTGTTGCTCATCCGTCCAGAGTTACTGCCTTTCGTCTATCCCTTTAAGCAAGATATAGTGCCGCCAGAATACAGCGGCTTCTACGGGAGTGTTCCACCCACCTTTCAAGAATCACCCTTGAGCGTCCACGAGTTGTGTCGGGGAGAGGAGTAAAGTTGCTAGAGTGGGGTTGAAGGACCGGAGGGCAGATTGCATGCACTCTTGTACAGCGCGGTTGGCGGGGTTGAGCTCGGGTGGGGTCACCAAATTCTGGCCCTTTTCATGGTCTCTAATTGCAATGCGAGTCAGTGGTCATGAGCACTAGTCTCATAATCCTCAAGCGGTTGAAATCCTTTGCCCTCATTATGGGAGCCGGCTTGGCCCTCTCATCGCCAAACTGGTTTTTGTCTGACTTGTGCCGAGCCCCGAAATTGCAAGTGGTGGGGTGCTTGGGATGGACTGGGTTTTAGTGGCCCTTGCGGACGCTATGGAGTTGATGTATTGCTCTGGAGACCCACTCATGCAGGGTCTGTGAGAGTACGGTTTGAGCTGTGCTCCATGTGTCGAATGTTGGTGGGTTAAGAAAGACGAGTTCCCCGCGTCAGGTTAGAAACGAGTGACGACTGGTGCAGGCACCACAAAACAGCGACTATGATCTTGAGAAATCAGAGAAAAAGGTCTAATGGCTAAAAGTAACCGGTGAAGGAGAAGGTATATTTTTATTCTAAACTATACCATGGGAATAATTACAAATACATTATGACAGGAACGAGCAAACCGAACACCCCAATTTGAACCAGCTAGACTCCGGAGAATCTATCCCATAAGCTGTAATGGATCCTCCGGGGGCCATCTTGTCTGACAGAAGCTCAGACACCTCTTGATGCTCTGAAGAAATTTTCTCGTAACCTCGTCGCTCATGATATGTGCTGCCAATCCCTTCTCATGAAGCTTCTCACGTGCGGAACGTTCGTGGATACCAACCATGGTAACACCAATGGGCCAAGCACTTTAAGCAGTTAGCACCCATCCAAACTAGAAGGGGAAAAAGTGAAACCGGTGGAACATACGCATTTCCGATACTCAATCTTAGGTAGACATCGTTCGCCCGAACGTATCTTCTCGCCTGAGCTTCTACCACGATTTCGCAGACCTTCGTGTATATATCTTCATGAAGGTCCCTTTGTTTGAAGTGGCGGAATAGTGGGACCATGTACGTCTTTGCCTGGATCATCGAGTTCGCTGCCGCTTTGCCTTGAAACGAATCTTTGAGCGCGGCCGGCCTGCCCTCAAGTGTGGTCTCCCATTCCGAGAGAACCAATGCGAACCATGCTGCAAGTTGCCGATACACCTTATCTTTGTCGTCCAGAATATCGTCCGGACTGAGTACCATTTCCTCCTCCGACAGCGGAGGTGTCGCTTCCCTGTTCTTTACTTCCAATGCTGCCAAGAGCCTCTTCAAGCGGCGGACCTTTTGCGGATGTGTTTCGGCAAACAAACGGGCGGGTTCCCCCATGCTTCGTAACTTCTCTATCGCCTCAGCTTCCGTCATGGATTCCGAACCGTTTGCTTCATCTGAGCCATCTAAACCCTCCTTTGCGAGCGGACCCTCCTTCTCTAATCGTTTGGTTTCCTCCTCCTCCTTTCGACGGCGTTTTTCTTCCGCCAGCTGCTTTTGTTTAGCCTTGGTTGCCTCGCGACGATTGCGCTCTTCGTCTTCCTCCTGTCGCTTCCTCTCGGCTTTCTCGCGTCGTTCTTTCTCGAGGCGCCTTTGCTCTTCTTCGTATTCCTGGCGGCGCTGCGCTTCAATTTCGGAGCGTTTCATGTATTTCTTAGGGGCGGGTTCTGCGGACGATTTCGAAGCGGGTTCCGGTTTCCGCTTCTTGGAAATCTCGGCGGCCATGATTGAGGCGAAATCCATGGCGAGTGGTGATTGTGGTGGTCGTTTGGTTGATGTTGTTGTGGGTTGGTTAACAACAACTGTGATCCTGGTATCATACCTGGTGCTTTAGAATGAAGGCCGGGTAACCTTAGTACGATACTCCCTATTCCGAGCCCACCCAACAAGCACGGAGGGCAACTTGTGTCCATTGCCTAACTAACCGCCTTATTGCTTCCGTCCCCCCTCTCACCCAGCTTTCCCCCCCCGGCCATTTAATACCTTTATTCTTGATTTACGATTATTGCTTTTTCTCAAGCCTAGACACCCTAAAATGTCGAAAATGTGGGAGGTTGACCCTGAGACAAGGAGAAAGGTATCTTCCTCTTCCCGGGACCTCACTGGGAGCTTGTTTCTGACGGAAAAATAGCTCCTCGAAATCCAAAAGAGGGACGGGAATAATGTTTGTTGTGATTGCAATGCTCCAGCCCCTCAGTGGGCTAGCCCGAAGTTCGGAGTATGTCCTCGCGTTCACCACTAGCTTTAACCATCCCTTGATGTCATAGACTGACAATTGGTCAGATTTTCATCTGTTTGACTTGTGCGGGTGTTCACCGGTAGTCCTTCTTTCCCCCTCTGCAGCCTACCCACGAGGAAATCCGCATCTGACCGCTTGTGGGAGAGGGGGAGCTGGTGTGGCTCTTAGGGGTTTAGGTGTTCATATATCTTTTGTGCGCTCGGTCACAATGGACTCCTTTAAAAATGAGGAGATCAGACGCATGGAGAAGGGAGGGAACAAGAGATGCCAAGAGTTTTTTCAGAAGACTCCCGAGTTTGATGATAATATGACTATTAGCGAGAGGTACGGAAGCTCTATTGGCGAGGACTATAAAGAAAAGGTTTGTTTCAAGACGCTCCAAGCTTTTAGGTTGCGCGGGGCTGATGCTATGATGCAGTTGACGGCAGACGTTGAAAGTCGGGAATGGGTACGAAAAGAGCGCCTTAAAGCGTCTTCTCTTGCTTCGAATCGTTCTACCGCGCCACTCTCCTCTGCTCGCTCTGGGTCCCCGGCCTCGGTCAATGCCTCGAGTAAAGAAAGGAATGAAGCCTATTTTTCTAGGCTTGGGAGTGAAAATGCAAACCGCTCAGCAGATCTCCCGCCATCGCAAGGCGGGAAATATGCTGGTTTCGGCTCAACCCCCACACCAGATATGACGACCAGCGACAGCTCTGCACCTAGCCTTGACGAGTTTTCAAGAGATCCCGTTGGTGCATTGACTAAAGGATTCGGTTTCTTTACCACACAAGTAACCAAGACGGCCCAAACTGTCAACCAAGCTGTCATCCAACCAACCGCGCAAAAACTTGCAGAGGCAGATCTAGCGAAGCACGCAGCGGCCTTGGGACAGAAGGTTACCGAAACTGGAAAGTACGGCGTCGAGAGTCTTAACAGGTTCGTGGACAATGCCGGAGGTCCTCAATACAAACCTGTCGCCCGAGGCGAACCGGAGCACAAAGACTTTTGGGATAGTTTCGGCGAAGAGAAAAACCCCCCTACAAGTATGGTGTCTAAGAAGCCGGCTGCTACGGGCACTATGGCATTGAAAAGCGGAAAGAAAGATGATTCTTGGGATGATGATAATTGGGACAAGTTTTAATTTTCTATGCTTTTCTGTTCTATGGAGATAGTATCGTACTCGTATGAGTGTGATTACTATCTTCGGGGGTTACTGCTATAAAAATAAATGACTCCGGGATTGGTATTTGTATTTGGTCATGGCTGCTTTTGTCTTATTAGATTTTCACGTTTATATTTGAACCCGCTGGTTTGAGGAGTATTAGAAAATATTGATTTGTAGTGCTCAGTTTATAGGAGTGTTAGATTTGACCACTGACAAGCGCCAGATTCATCCTTCTGTCCTAGAAAAACTAGCTGTGGTATGCCTGCATGCAGTTTGGGTTCATAACTTCATAAACATTTCACAAACCTAATTCAATTTTGACATCAAAACCATTTTCTAAATTATCCTTTTTACGCCTGCCAGCTGCCAGCTGCGGGAACATCTACTCGAGTAGCCCGGCCGCATGCCAATTGCCACCCCGAGTAAGGGCAACATAAGCGACAGACACTGCAATTTCGCACGCGCCCAATGAGCCAACAACAACCCATTTCATCCAGTCATCCATCAACGCCAACCTCACACAATGCCCTCGCGAGTCCATTATGTCACTGCGAGGCAGGCGAATAGGTTCGGGTAAAGAGAATACAATTATCGCTAAACAAAAGTCGAGGAAAAGGAGGAAGGCTAGGGAGTGGAAGGAGATGATGGGTAAGGGTTAGGATCGCTAACCCACAGTCTCGACTTCTCCGCGATGAGGAATACTGACTTACTTTTTCTACCTCAGATATGCCTACAC
>QLOI01004908.1:0-17139 GCA_003313605.1 Tuber umbilicatum | reverse complement strand
GGGGGGCGAGCGGGTTGGGCTGGGATTAGTAGTCTGAGTGTGGATGGTGAAGAGATCTGTACTGTACTCGAGTACCGTACTGTACTGGGCTCGAGTAGTATAGACTACGTATGAGCGGGTGGGTGTGGGTGATATTGTTGGACTGGCGGGGTAGAGCTATGCTACTCGAGTTTGTGTTCTCTCTCCGAGTGACCGACGCTATGGGTATCGTATATACTTACGGGTGTAAAAGCGGGGGACGCAGTTGCACTTCGGGTTATGTATATTTTTTGCCTTACTTTTATGTGAACGAATAGCCCTAACAGCTGGTATTGATAGATATAGTACAAGTAAAGTAGGGCAAAGTAAGATGGAGTGCGCAGGAACAGAGCAGAATCAGGATATATTTTTTTATGTAAAAGCAAACAAGTAGAATATTTTGAACAAAAACAATTTTCAAAGTGTCTTCCCAGCCTCCGGAGTGACACATGAGAATGACGCATGAACTGAACCCAAAGTTAAAGCTCCTGTCTTTGATGCTTTGGCGCATGGAAATATTTTTTTTTTAAACAAGTGATCCGACAATAAAATGTAAGCTCGGAGAAAAAATGGGGGGATATATAGTAAGGTGAAAAGAGAAACAAAAAAGGGGGAAGAAAGCACTATACAGAAAGAGGTTAACAAAGCTATGGTACCTATTATTATTTTGTTTGAAACATAGTTGGGGGTATTTTGGTTTCCGTACTCTGACGACTGCTAATTGTGCGTGCAGCTCGCGTTTTAGTAAAAGGAATTATGATACTGCACACTTACTCCATTGTGCCACTCCATTGCACACTAATCAATCTCCCTGCAACACTCTCAGCCTTTCACAGTGCTCAGACACGGCCTGCAGTTCCTCCTCCTTGATAGGGATACCCCACAATCCCCCATCATGTGCGCTATCTACCGGCTCACCAGTCTTATCATCGACGAGGGTAATGCCTAGAACAAAATGATCGACAGTGCGCTGGGTCTCTTTCACAAATGCTAAGACACGCTCACGCTCCCTCGCAATCGCTTCCTCAATCTCGGCTTTTCTAGAGGTATTCTCATCCTGGCTCTCCGGGTTGGTCCCACCCTCAGGGCTTGCGGAGCGATAGCGGAGGGAGCTCGAACTACCGCCGAAGTGTCGGCCACGCTCATGATCTGTATTGTCGGTGGGGGCCCTCCCACCGTCGTTCCAGTCTGTGATGGTCGGAAGACGGAACCAAACCCTTTCACGACGGATCGAGTCGACAATTCGGAGAATTTCCTCAATAAGGTCGCAGTAGAAGAGCGCCGTGTCGATTTGAACGAGCTTTCTGAATTGGGAGGCGCCGGGATGGGCCGCATGCCATTCTTCTGGTTTGCTGCCATGCTGGAAGATCGGATCTAACATCTCATTGCTTATAAAGCGGACATCGTCGAGTGGTGGAAGTGAAACTTCTGACATAGGTAGGGAAGGGAGAGATGGGAATGATTCTGCGAATAGCTCCTCCGATGTCTTCACTTCCTCGAGAGGAGGAGTAGTGAGCCACTGAGTGGAAGCCGAGCGAGGAATTCCCCTCGTACGTCCAAATGAACCTCCCGAGAAAGTAGGTGCTGGCTCTGACTTGTGTTTGTCATTCTGCTCATTCTGTGTCACAGTACCCGTCGAGGATCCGTCAGAGTCGATTTCACTTCCACAGTTTGGGCAGTCCTCGGGGCACCAAGAATTACACTCAGTCGGGTTATCCGAAACACTCCCTTTCTGATCTCCCGGAACAACCTCATGGGGTGCCGGTATAAATTTTCGTTGGAGGGGCGGTTCTCCCCCGATAACCCAACCAATGATGCTGAATAGCCAGAAGGGAGAGGACCCAATTGCTTGGGGGTCCATCTCGAAGCAATACTCTGCCCGCCATCTCAGCAGCTGTTCTTGGAGGGACACTCCTCTACCTTGTGGTTTTAAGCCTAGCCTCCATAGCATGTTATCAAACCCGTGCTCACCAAACTGGACCGCGTCCCTCTCCTCGGCTAGGTTTGAAAGCGCCCTGATGGCAACGGCTTCCCTGTGTTTGGGGCTAATATGTGCCCACTCGTCTTCAAAAACACTCTTGATCTTGAAATACTGGACTCTTAGAAGATTTTCCTGAAATAGTAAATGACGATGGGATTTATTTAGATAGGACCGAAACTGCGAGGTCCCATAGAAGCTCTCTATGAGGGCTAACACCTTTAGATCTTTGCTAGGAAGTACTGGATTTGGGTCAGTGAACTCGGTAGGCCAATCAGAACTCATTTCATCCTGCTGGCGGTTGCCTTGAGTTGGGCCCTCAAGCTGAGAAATTGGCTCAAATGGCGTTGCCAGAGCAGAGAGTTGTGTATCCACGGCCTTTTTCGATGTTTCGTCTCCAGTTTGTTGGAGGTTTACAGTCTGCCTAGGCGGAGTGAATGGCTCTACAGGTGACAGACTTGCGGGTTGGGAAGTGCGGTATGGTGCAGGTGGGGTTACCACCGCAGCCTGTACTTCCTTAGCAGCACCTGGAATATCAGCTTGTCTACTGGCAGGGGTGACAGGTAACTTTGCCTGCTTCTCCGGAGACTGGGAGCTACTAGCTACCCGGGGAGAAGTGTATGCCTTCACCTGAGTTTCCTTAGTAGATCTAGATACCTCAGCCGGGGTGGGTGAAGTTAGTGCCATTGCCGCTGAGTTGGGAGCTGCTTGGGGAACATTGATAAACCAAGGAGAGCCCGGTAGTTTTGCTTGTCGCTCCTTAGCAGGCTCGGTGGTTTCGCCTGCCCTTGCCAGAGGCTGGAACGCCTTTTGCGTTTTCTTGGTAGACTGAATCTCGGCCGGGTCGGGCTCGGCGAGCATATATATCTGTGTTTCCTTAGTAGTATTGACAGATTCGCTTGATCTTGGTGGAGTCTGCATTTCTGTCTGAGTACCCCTGGTACATTGGGTAGCGCCAATTGACTTGGGAGGCCTTGACGGCGTTATCTGTGATTCCTTAGCAGGTTTTGATACAGGACTACCTTTGACTACAGAACTCCAGGTTATTGGGGCAGGAGTTTTGTCCACTTTAGGGTCTACAATCGGAGGCGTCTCATTTCTTCTGCTTGGGGTCCCCCTTGGTTTACCTCTGCCAATTCCCGGAGCAGGAGCTTTATAAGGTAGTGAGCCTTCTGACTTAGTGGATCTTAGATTTTGCTGTCTTCTATCAGAAGGATCAGAACCTTTCGTGGTCAACAGGCCATCCTTGCCCTCACCTTTAACTGATGATCCGGAATCAGCGACCTTACTTGGCACCTTCTTCTGGCTTGCCTCCGAGTATGTTTGTTTCCTCTCTGGAGCCACACCTCTCTTATGCGGCGGGGTTGTTCTGCCACTCGGGTTGGGTATAACAACTCGAGATGGCAGGGCAATTGGTTGTGGTTTTTTGGGGACCTCTGAGTTCGGACATCCGTTTTTTCCACCAAGTCCAACGGATTTAGCTTTCCTAAGGAGCGGCTCCCGGTTTTCGCGGCCCATGGTAGCTCCAGGAGTAGGGTTGGTGTCTTCGTTAGAATTGTCATTGGCCGGGGTTTTTGTCATAGACTGGCTACTAAAGTATGAGTTATTATACTCGTAGGGTACTGGAGTTTGCTGGACCTTCTGGGAATAAAGGCTAGGATAGGTTGCGTCTAAGCTATGGGAAGCCGGAAACTGTTGGGGGGCGTGGGGCGTATGTTCAGGCCGTTGGTGGGGGCCCCGTGTAACCCACCCGGCCGGCCCAAGTTGTTGTACCGTGCTGTGCCCCGGGCGATGGTATGTTTGGACCAGCTGTGTTTTAGCACGCACCTCATCCATCAAAGTTGGGTGGATTGCTGGAATCTGTTCCCAGAGAGGGATGATTTGGGTACGGGAAGAAAGATTCCTCGCGCGATCTTTCTCAACAAACGTGAGATCTTCTAATTTCCCCCCTAGAACCCTCGCCATCCACCTCTCCATTCTGATTGAGATGATCGCGTCGGGAGCTCGGTGATGGAAAGTAGAATAGAGATAGCTGAGCTCATAGCGATTGTTTTCGATGGACTTGACCCATAGCTTAGCATTGGACCACTCGCAATCTTCGATGCTAAGGACAAAAGAGTCATATCGTTCTCTGCATGTTGTAGTTTCGCAGCGACCGGGAAGAAAAATTCGAGTGAGTGTGTGTGCAAGAGCATCCACTCCCTGAATTTGAGAACTTTTTCTATCTTTCTTTCTCAATTTTACAGGCTCAATGCCTAGGGCTAACGAGCTATACACCCTTGGATGACCGTTTGAGGCTGGGAGAGCATTTATGTCAAATCGCTCGACAATCAAATTCACCAGATGAAGATAACCCTGCTTGATCTGGCATTAGCGCATTGCAGATTAATTTGGATGGAAAGGGGCTATATAGCTGTGGAAAACTTGCACTATTGATTCTTTCCATTTCGAAGGCCCTATGGAGGAAGTCCATTATTGCTGTTGACGGAATCTGGGGGGGTTGAAGTGGCCGACGTTCTTCAGGTGCTGACGCTGCAATTATATCCTCATGTATATAATGCGAGAACGTCGTTGGCTGATTAACGAGTAACACTGGAGTTGATTGAAGGGGGGTGGCCCTGAACGGCAAGGGCATCTCTGTGCCAGAGTTGCGCTCTGACGGCCTTAGTGTTTTTGTTTCGTTTCCACCCGCGGCGCACCAGAAATTTGTGTGATGCCTACAGATGAAACTTCGAGGGTCGCCTGAGAGGGGGACCTGGGTACCTCACGTTGGGCTCTTGAGGAGTTTCCTCGCTGGTGTAGTTAGCTGCTGATTCGGTTGTTTGAGCTATCTCTCTTGGCCGTGGATGATTGCCTTCGAATACAATGGGGTGTGGGGCGGTGAGAGGAGGGAAAGAGTATGAAAGTGCGAGGGTTGGGAGGAGGGGGAGAGTGGGGTGACAGAAGGAAAGAGTATGATAGGAGAGTTCTCACTGGATTAAGGTGTAGAGAGGCTCCCAGTGGCGGGGTGAAGGGGAGGAAGGTGGGATGTCTTATAATAGTTTCAAAAGGGCAGGGTATAGGGCTGCCCAGAGATAAGGATGGGAGGCTCTGTTTGCGAGGGGACGCGTTACATGATAATACTATTATGCAATGGAGTTTAACTGGTGGCAGGTGGTGACATTGTTTGTGTTCCGATTAGGCCCTTGTTTCATATCATAGGGTTAGAGTTTTTCTTGAACATGGCACCGAAAGCTAGATACGCACGGAGCATCTAATACCGGTACTATAATAATTATAAATATCGTAATAAGGACGAAAATAGTGATATTATTATGTTGGCGTGGTATTACTCATAGCGTGAGTTATATACCCTTCTAATAAGTGTGATATGGTACTGTAGTTAGTTGTTTCGATATCTATCTCACTCGCGAGGTGGGGAGGGGGGCGGGGGGCAACTTCCACTGGGGTTTAATATTTGAATTGTGTATCTTACCCTCTCTGCTATTTTTATGCTGGCAGCTTTAAGTTTTCACAGATGCCTGGGCATTGGGTTTTGGTGATATTCCTGTCTGGGTGTTAGTACCGAAATGCCCAAATTTCTGTTAACAACTCTTAGCAGAAGCGGCAGTAACCTTGTCCTAGCAGTGGTGCTGCCGTTGTAGTGTTAGTTTAACATTAAAGCCGCGGGGTAGTATTTATCAAATATATGGAGGTCAGGTAAATTTATTGCCACCATTGTAGGGGATTGAGGTGTTTTGGGAGGTAAATGAATAACACATTCCATTAAAAACCAGTGCAACCGGCAGATATTTTTCCTAGCAGTGTTTACTCTTTCGTCACTCGTTACATTGATATCACATACCGGTATTAGGGACACTCCGTATACAGGGTTAGGGTTAATAGGTTGGTGACCTCAAATCTTAGGGCGGGGGTAAGCGGATCATCTTCAACCTCTACCACGCGTGATTTATCGCCAAATCCCCCCACCACTAGCAAACACTCCATCGGATTCTCATCCTCATCCCGAAATACTGTATCTTAACTTCAATAATAAGAGAGTGTCAAGATGTCTGGTTAGTTTACTCTGTTCGCCTCGATTTGGGGGGAGCTATGGAGGGGTACGTGAATGCTAACGGGCGAAATCACAGGGAGCGCCGGGTTTGATCGACACATTACCATCTTCTCGGATCAGGGGAGGTTATACCAAGTCGGTCAGTTATTCTCTATTGAGGCTACGGTTTGATGGACAAGGAGCTTATCGGATGATGCGAGGGGTGTGGTGTTAAGCCTCAGAGAGCTGATTGATTTGATAGAATATGCCTTCAAGGCTATCACAGCAGCAAATATTACCTCCATCGGTATTAGAGGGAAAGATTGTGCGGTTGTGATTTCTCAGAAGAAGGTTCCTGTACGTTTTACAAAAGGTTTATTTTGATGGTGGGAAGCGGTGTGCTAACAAGTTGTACAGGATAAGCTTCTTGACCCTTCTTCCGTTACATACATCTTCCAGTTATCGCCCTCTGTCGGCTGCGTCATGACTGGGTCTATTGCCGATGCTCGTGCTGCAGTTTCTCGTGCTCGTGGGGAGGCGGCAGAGTTCAGATACAAATATGGTTATGAGATGCCTTGTGACGTTCTTTCAAAGAGGTTGGCGAACATCAACCAAGTCTACACTCAACGTGTACACTCCCTGGGTTGTCCGGTCTATGTTTAATACTAAGTCTGTTCTAGGCGTATATGCGTCCGTTGGGAGTTTCCATGACCCTCATATCCGTCGACGATGAGATGGGTCCTCAGCTCTACAAAACCGATCCGGCTGGCTACTATGTGGGTTACAAAGCCACTTCCTCGGGACCTAAACAGCAGGAAGCCCTCAACCATCTCGAAAAGAAGCTCAAGAATAAGGATTACGCTCCTGGTGATTGGAAGGAGGTTGTGGAAACAGGAATCTCAGCCTTGAGTTCTGTTCTGAGCGTTGACTTCAAGAGTGGGGAGGTCGAGGTCGGTGTCGTCGGTGCAGATGGGAAACCTGGGTTCAGGAAATTGACTCAGGAGGAAATTGAAGAGAGGCTGCAGAGCATTGCGGACAAGGACTAGGCGGAATATCCTGGGTGGGGTTGATTCCTGTTACCTTGAATAGAAGGTCAATGGTTCTCGCCATAATTAATGTGAATACGGAGCAATACTTTTTGCACTGTGAATTTGGTGATATTGATTTTGGGCATGCTTCTCTGGCGAGCGATTACAGGATGCGGGTGTTGTAGTTGGCGATAGATGTGAAAGGCGAATATCACGGAAGGTAACTGCCGTGACCTTTCAACCGCCTGCGTGCAATACACAGTTGATTTTATTTAATAGCTTGAGCTTGTAAAATCTAATAGAAAGTTGTTATCCAAAATGCTATGGTATCATATTTTATTTGCAGGAAATTTTCTAGGGTTTAATACGGGTCTCAAAAGGTGCGGAAAAAAAGCTTCCAAGTATCATACTTGAATAGGTGCCGTAAGTTACCATTGGTAGTAATTATCGGCCGCAAGCAATAACCACCATGAGCCTTCATATTATTAGGCCGATAATGTAGATTGGGGCTAGTTAGAGGGTGACACTATTTCAGTTTCCATGGGCTCTTGCTGCCTGTGCAATAGGGTTTCCCGTATGCCGGGAATGTTACTCTGCGAGGAATTCGTGAGAGTTCTTTCTCAACCAGCTGGCAGAGCCCGGTATAAATTTTTGTTAGACTTCGTACAAGCGCCCTCACGAAATACCTGAACATGGGGGTAAATATTGTGTTAGGGTGACACTAAGGATAGTAAATGATACTTGGAGGTTACTATAATAAAATTAGTATAGCCTACACAAATGGTATACAACATATTATTCTTTTTTCTTCTTCTAAAATTTAAGTTTTTATTTCGGGGGTGTTCAAGTATTTCTTGAGAGGTAAATTTACTTGTATCATAATATCATAAATAATTGGTGCGCCTCCAATACTGGTGGCCCTAGGTCTTGGCATTTTGAACAGTCAGTGTTACCCACCACCTAACTCCCTACCCACCCACGACCGCAGCCGCAACCGCAACGCACCCCATCCCCCACCACCACCAACGCAAAGTTCATAACCGCCCTTCGCCGCCTCTACCTCCGCAACATAGTACAAACTACCTGACAACAGCAACAACAGCGTTATAAACTATTGCACTGAACAATAAGATGGCAAAAGGAAAGAAGGGAAAGAAGGCCCACGATGATTCGTGGGAAGACGATATAGATACCCAAACCCCTGTCGATCCTATAGCAGCCGCCACTGCCGTAGATAACAAACCCGCAACGGCCGAGTGCGATGACTTTGGAGGCGGTGGCTTAATGGCCGCGATCAAGAAGAACCGGGACAACAAGAAAAAGAAAGGCAAGCCCATCAAGCCTCTTAACAACGAGATCGCAGAAGACGGTGATGATGTTGCTACACCTCCGGTCGACGCCAAGGCTCCGACTGAGGTTACGGAGATTGGAGAGGATGATTTTGGCCCTGTGAAGAAGGGTGGAAAGAAGGGGAAGAACGTTCCCACAGCGGCTACACCTGCGGAAAAGACCGAGGAACTGGGAGAGGATGAGGTCCGAGGTGCAGACGGAGAGATCAGGGTTAAGACTAAGAAGGAAAAGGAAAAGGAGAAGAAGGAGAGAGAGAAGCAACGGAAGAAAGAACAGGTTTAATTTTACGCTTTTTCATTATTTAATATTTTCTTTGCGGTGGCTAATTATATCGTAGGCTGCGAGAAAGAAGCAGATTGAACCGACCAAGGCTGAGGAAAAGAAAGAAGAGGTAGCTGCGAAACCGGTAACCCCATCGACTGCTGCTCCAGACACTGCTGGTGGGAAAAAAAAGAAAATTCCTGCTGCTTTGGCAGCCTTACAGAAACAACAGGAGTTGAGACGAAAACAAGAAGAAGAGGCGGCTAGAATCGCGGAGGAGGAAAGAAAGCGAGAGGAAGAGGAGGAGCGAATTCGCCAAGAGGAGGAGCGGGCGAAGGCTGAAGCTAAAGAGAAGAAGAAGGAGAAGGAGAAAGAGCGAATTGAGAGATTGAAGAAAGAGGGTAAATACATGACCAAAGCTGAAAAAGAAAGACAACGAATTGCGCAATTGAGACTTCAGCAAATGGTGGAGTCGGGCATGAAAGTAGAAGGTCTCGAGGGTGGTCCTGCGGTAGAAAAGAAGAAACCAAAGTATGACAAGAAGTCCAGGAAGGGGGACGGCGGTAAGTCAAAGGCTGAAGACGATGAAGAAAAAAAGAAGGAGGAAGAGCGGTTAGTCAACGAGAAGAAGGCGAAGGAGGAAGAAGAGCGGAGGAAGAAGGAGGCTGAAAAACGTAAATTCCTTGATCGTGCCTCCTAATAATAATATTACAGTATTGACACCTAGATAGTTGCCGCCGCCGAGAAAGAAGAGGAAGATGTCCTTGACAGCTGGGAAGAGGCATTTGACCAAGACGGCAACATCAAGGAATCTTGGGACATGAGCTCTGAGGAAGAAGAGGTTGAGACTTCCAAGAAACCAGGTAAGATCTCCTGTGAAACTGCCACTTTAGCACCCGAGCTTACCCAAGTTTCCCAGCAAATGGAGCAGCCAAAGACTCCAAGACCGCTCCTCCAAAGGGTGGGAAGGGACCTTCAAAGAAGTCGCCTGACGCCGACGAGGAAGAGGATAGCGATGATAGTGATGAAACACTCGTTGACGCATCAGTTGCAAAGCGCCTTGCGGAGCAGAGGAAACAAGAGCAACTCGCACGTCGACAGAAACAGATTGACGAAGCAAAGGCGGCCGCTTCGGTTGAAAATCTACGCTCCCCTATCTGTTGTATTCTCGGCCATGTCGACACTGGTAAAACCAAGCTTCTGGATAAGATTCGGCAAACCAATGTTCAGGAGGGTGAGGCCGGTGGTATTACTCAACAGATTGGTGCTACTTACTTCCCTATGGACGCCATCAAGCAGAAGACTGCTGTGGTGAACAAGGTACGTTCGTGCTTTCTAGAGGTGGGCAAAACAGAGCTAACATCTTCAGGATGGTAAAATGGAATACAAAGTGCCCGGTCTTTTGGTCATTGATACACCGGGGCACGAATCTTTCACTAATCTTCGATCAAGAGGGTCTTCGTTGTGTAACATTGCAATTTTGGTTGTTGATATCATGCACGGGCTGGAGCCTCAGACCATCGAGTCCCTAAACCTTCTCCGAGACCGAAAGACGCCCTTTATTGTGGCGCTGAACAAGATCGATCGTTTGTACGACTGGAAGGCCACCCCTAACAACGGGTTCCAGGACTCTCTGGCGAAACAGAAGAAATCTGTCCAGAACGAGTTTAAGGATCGCCTCGAGAAGACCATAGTTGCTTTCCAGGAAAAGGGTCTCAATGCAGCACTATTTTACGAGAACAAGAACATGGGAAAATATGTCTCCTTTGTGCCAACTTCTGCTCATACGGGAGAGGGTATTCCAGATATGTTGAAGCTTCTTGTTACTCTAACACAGCAACGCATGGCCGAGAAGTTGATGTACCTTTCTGAACTTGAGTGCACCGTTTTGGAGGTCAAGGTTATCGAAGGATTAGGAACAACAATCGACGTTATCCTTTCCAACGGTGTGTTGCGGGAGGGTGACCGGATAGTAATGTGCGGACTTAACGGACCTATATCAACGAATATCCGAGCCCTGCTCACCCCACAGCCATTAAAGGAAATGCGTGTCAAGTCACAATATGTTCACCATAAAGAAGTCAAGGCAGCTCTGGGTGTGAAAATTGCAGCCAACGACCTTGAACATGCTATTGCTGGTTCTCGGCTACTTGTTGTCGGCCCTGACGACGACGAAGAAGATTTAGAAATGGAAGTTATGAGCGATCTTGAACAACTCTTCAGCAAGGTTTCGACATCCGGCAAAGGTGTCGCTGTACAGGCTTCTACCCTGGGGTCGCTGGAAGCCTTGCTTGCGTTCTTGACGTCCATGAAAGTCCCCGTCTCCACTATATCAATTGGCCCTGTTTACAAACGTGACGTTATGCGGGCTGGGACAATGTTGGAGAAGCATAAGGAGTAAGATTTCTCCCCCCATCCACTACTGTTTCCGTCTAGGTGGTGTAACTGACATCTATCAGGTATGCGGTAATGCTCTGCTTCGATGTTAAGGTCGACAAAGAAGCGCAAGCATACGCAGACGAAGTTGGAGTGAAGCTTTTTACTGCGGAGATTATTTACCACTTGTTTGACGCTTTCAAGGAATATCAAAAGGTTCAATCCGCTCCACTTTCACCAAAAATTAAACGATTCTATACTAACATTATTGAAAAGGAAATGTCTGAGCAAAAGAAGCGTGAATCTGCCGCGAACGCCGTCTTCCCATGCATCCTTAACCCCGTTGCCGTCTTTAACAAGAAAGACCCCATCGTCGTTGGTGTTGATGTCGTTGAGGGTAGTATTCGTATTGGAACACCTATTGCGGCGGTAAAGAAGAATCCTATAACCGGTGAAATGGAAACAATTTCTCTGGGCAGAATGTACGACCTACCCCTTTCTTCCTCTCCACGCCATACTAACGATGGTAAAAAATACAGTACAAGCATCGAATCAAACCACAAAGCCATGCAAATCTGCAAGAAGGGCCAACCATCCGTAGCGGTCAAGATTGAGGGACCTAACCAACCCTTATACGGAAGACAATTGGAAGAGAAGGACACCCTCTACTCACTGATTTCCAGAGTCAGCATTGATACGCTCAAAAATCACTTTAGAGAGGATGTCCCAAAGGAGGATTGGCAGCTTATTATCAATCTTAAAAGGGTTTTCAATATTGGATAGGTGCACATTTGTGGGTTGCTCTCCTAGATTTCAAGCCTTTTTTCACATTTTCTTAGCTCAGCGTTTTTGTTGAACGAAGGAGAAGAATCAGGAAGTTGTGGGTTTTCATTTTTCGGTGTGCGGTAGTAACAAAAGTTGCAGCAATTGCGTCCTCTTCTTTCCTCTGCCCTTCTCTTTGCTTTTCTTCGTCTTTGCTCCTATTTGTTATGATATACTTGATTTTTTTCCTTCACCCTTCACACTCTCCCCTTCACTGAAGGATGTAAATACTTGCCCGGTAGTTAGGGTTTGTTGAAAATTGGAAGTTGGTTTTGCGTCATATTAGTTTTTTCAGTAAGGACCTCCCATGACACCCGATTTGATGTTTTACCCCTCCCATATACTGTATATGACCTGTCTTTCGCAGTTCCGTAGGTTATATGCGTAGTGCCCTGGAAGCATACAGGCATGCCACGGGGCTGATTTTGTCTGCAAATGTCAACGAATTACGAGCACCCTTCGAACAATGATCTTGATATCCCGGGAGGCTTCCTAGTGGGTACGAGATACAATAAACGTACCTGGTTACCAATTCCGTGGAAACAAATAGCATCCCTATAGAATGGATAACCTGCTAGCGGACGCTAGCCCACCTTGTGGCGCAGAGGTGAAACGATGGGTAGAGTGTGACTTCGCTAGGTCAACTTTTGTGTATAAGCAGAGGAGGTATTCCCCACACCAATCCCGGAAGCAGCAAATCCATCAAATCCCACAGCACTACCTGAAAAGGAGGGCTCAAACACGGCAAAACCAAGGCACAAACAGCAAGGCACTGTAAGTCCGCCCAACGTTACATTTCCTCACTACCTGAGGGTTGGAGACTGACTTGGGAAATTTACGGGAAAGTGAAACGCAGCTGGTTGTGAGTTGACTGGAACCCGATTCTCATGAGTGATCGAGCATCACCAGCGATGACTTCCCTAACTTCCCTATCTTCCATAGGTACCCTACTATATCGCATTGTGTTCATGGTACTAAATGCTTTCTAATAAAAGCTTCCTACGACAACGTTTATGTTCTCTGAGGCCCCTTGTCCACATTTGTTGCTGCCGGCACGGACTGCGCTATAACCTGTTGGCTGAGGAGCAGGTGCCACGAACAGGTCAGGGCAGATATCAAAGAGGTCAAGTTGGAACTCTCGGGGGATATTGAACGTGTCGAGTCGAGACTCGCAGGGGATATTTACCATGTCTCCCGCGAGATTCACCATGTCCGGACGATCGTCCCAGGACCTGCTTATGCATCCGCGAGTGGGTCTTTGGAGAAAGCCGAATGATGAACGAACGCCTGCGGGATATTGTGGGATGTGGTATGTTAGAAGGGTGGGATTACGCTGCTTTCAGGGTTATCCCAAAGATGGAGAAGGGCCGATGTCTTAATATTCCGGGTGGGTTATGGATTTTATCTAGTTTCTCTGATAACACGGGGTTGGGTTAAGGTTATGTTTTTGTATTTTTAGTGGGCTGGCTTGGTGGATTGTATGGCTGGGACTATCGCTAGAGGCTTTTGCCGCCCGGCGTGCGCGCTCAAGTGAATCATTCATACAACATGACTGCGAAAAAGACATCTTGTATCAACAATTACTAGGGCCAGTAATAAAAACGGGGGTAATGATCAGTGAAGCTGGCTTTTGCGCAGACGTAGCGGAGCAGCTCAAGTGAATACACGAATTTTGTATTAAGCGGATAAGGTGTCCATAATTGCCCCTGCTGGGTGGGTAAAGAAAGGGAAAGACGTGGGTGGGCTTCTAGGAAGAACGGGAAGGAAAGTCAAAGCAAGCGGAAGGCAGGGAAGGAAAGCAGATAGGAGGATATTCTCCAAGGGTTGCGTGTTCCGCTCGTGACTTCAGCTAACAAATGCGAGGATCATCTCCAACAATTATTGCGGAAAGCAATGAAGGCGGCGGTAGTGATCGGTAAGGAGGGTTTTACGAACATGCCGCCGCGCGCGTGCTACTGTGGTCAAGGGGTGTGGGTATTTCCCGCACCGAGTGCGGCTATTCCCAACGATCACATTAAAGTAGGTATACGAGTGATACGGGATGACAGCGATGGACAAACACTAGGAGTCAGGGGAGAGGATGAAGACATTAAAAGATATCAAGCAATCAGGTAAGTGGGAGTGGCGGAAGGAAAGGATAAATTTATTAAAAGGAATAGTAGATCGTAGTGAATGAGCTTCTTTATCAAAGACACATCTCATAGTCCCTAGCGGGAGGATAAGCGGGAGGGTTCGGGAGGGTTCCCGTGGAGTGGAAAAACCTTTAGGAAAGGGAAATGACCTTTATGGTTTTGCCGATGCGTCACTGGATGGGGCGTCACTGCCCAGGACTCTCTCGGGGAGGTGAGAGGGATTTGAGAAAGAAAAAAGAAACAATTATCTTCACGTTATTGCCGCCCTGTCCCAAGCACCGTTACCTCCTTGGATTGTATGATATGGTTTTCGGAGGTGTTACTTTTGTGAAGGCAATGCATGGAGTGTTCGGCCTGAGGAGAAAAGCCCGACTCTAGAAGTTTTTTTATGACCTGAAACTCCCATAGGCTTATTCCTTTGTAAGACGAAAGGGAGGCGAAACGCTGCCCAGAAAGTTCGATATATTGTATAACAAAAGGACAAGGTCGGAGGAAAAAAACACAAGAAATAGAAATCCACAGATGAGGCCCCGAAAAGGATGCAAAAGTGGATCCTCGACCCACTCTCATGAATATGCTCCCTCACTTATGCACGACAAACCGCCTGCCCACCCTTCCAATATTCAACAGTTGAAGAGCAATAGCTTGCTCGACGGTGAGTGAGTGCGGATGGAGGTGGGGTGAGTCAAGATGGTAGCTGAAGGGTATATAGGCTTAGATAGCATGGGTTTGGGGCCACTAATCGACAGCAGGGGGTTTGTCGAGTGTATGAGGGAAGGGGGATCAAGCTGTGGCTAGTAATATCAAAACCTGCGGAACCTTTGAGCCCAGGTCGCGGGGCTCAGATGGTTCCACTCTAGGTTTAGTTTCCACGATTAGGCCCTACCACTCTGATACTGGCATTATATCATAACTATAATAGCTTCTTCCGACGCTGGGAGATATATGTAATGAGAAAGTGGAGCGGGAGGTGGGGCGGTCGGAGTGTGAACTCGGAGCTGCGCTCGAATATTCGTTTAATCCCGCGCTTTCTTATGATAGCAGCATTTGATACCTTAGGTGGCTACGCAAGGAGGTGTGGCGCCGCGTTCCACAAGCTCCCCGGCGCTTCCCGGTTTCCAGTCCAACGGGAGCAGTACCTATCATCGCGAGTGTTTATTACGAAGCATTGAATAGGAGGCTCGACTACCACGGGAACTCCCTCCCACATAAATAAGCCGTAGGGGCGTCAGGCATAGCCCAACACCAACATTACCCATTTTATCATACAACGCTTAATACTCGAGTAGTGTATGACGGCGAACGGAGAGGATTTACCTAGCTTCATGGAGTGGAACAGGATAAATACCGTGACACAACAGGAGGAATTCACGCGCAGTATGAGAAACCTCAACACGCGCCCCACGAGCACTTATTCCCCATCAAAAGAAGGGATCCAAACAAGTTCAGACTCAACCCATCCCGCGCGCTCCAGGTGCCAATGCAGACTCACGAGTGACGACCCATGATCAACTTTACGTTTTACACCGATGACGCCCAGAGTATGGAGATAGAAGCACAACCCACGTACACGGAGGGATTGCGCTTCCATTGGTATCGCCACCGCTAGTCGGGTGTCTCAACATTATCAAGTGAAGGTGAGAACTCATGAAATTGACCGTGACATTATTCTATAATATACGCTGTATAACGATACCGCCAGTGTTCAAGCCAATTAATCTACCGGTACCCCCTCAGCAATGGCTAATCAATCAATCCAGAAAACATGAGAAGAGAAAATGCCTCCAGAATATTGCTCTATAATTGCTGGGCAGCCTTGAGTAAATAGTTGAAAGCTTGCAGGTGGGTCCCTATCACCCGGCAGCACCCCGCCACCCTTCTCAGCAACCAGTAGCATCGTACAATTAGCTACTAGTATCATTTCCCCCTGCTCCAAATTTTATTAGATAAGCTAATTTACAATCTTCTCGCTTTTCCCATTCTTAAGAGTTCAAGCTTACTATTAAGTCAGATTGACTATAGGCTGACTGCCGACAACTCTCAATAGAGGATTTGCGCAGGAGTCCTTGGCAGTATCGACTTACGGTAAGTTATTAGAAAAGCACTGTGACTTCGTTCTTCCCTCCCACTCGGCTAAGGTGTAAAAATCTAGAAATTGGACTTGGAATCGAGGGGCCTTACTGGTAGTATGTGTCCACTTCCGCTATGCTCTTATCCCATCATTAGGATGTGATTCTGTAAGATAAAAATTCCCCTCACGTACAATTCTAATAAGAGCGGTCCCAAGATATTCGAGAGTTCGTCAGTATACAACCTCTTAAAAGGAAGAGCTGTCTTCAAGAAGCTCAGCATTTGTCGGCTGGGGTCTTACGGGCTCTTCCGGCAACGCTGTTAATAACTCCCACCTAGAGAGGTAGGTTAGACTGCGCAAATCCTCTAATCCTGCTATCGTATCCACCGCCCAGGACCCCTATTACACAACTCACGATCACACAGGTCCCAGATCACGGGCACTTCTGCCGAGTGGCCGTGGGCAGGTGGTTGACCCCATCCGCCCCGGTTGGTTTACTATCGTAGGGGGATTTCGTCACGCCCGTACATACCATACGTATAGAAACCCAATTGTGGGTGGGGGGATAGTAGGTTTGCGCTATGCAAGTTTACCAAAGCGTTTCGAGAGCTCTGGGCGGTTTATATATCGATTCACGGTACTTTTTTCTCAGTCGGATCGATGGGTGTTTGCCGATATCTATTCCCCGTTTCCCCATCCCTTTTATCTTCTAGCCCACGACCCATGTCCGAATCTGGGCACTGCGTGTATCAGCGCAGCATAGGAAATAAGTGGAAATACGGTATGGAAAGGAGGGGATGTCGTCGGCTGGTTTGTACGATGTGCTAAAAAAACCCTCGTAGTTTCCGCCGTTTGAGGGAGTTCAAGTAGTTCAATCAGACGCATCATAGTGACGAGACAAGGGTCCAGAAGAGGAATATGCCACCGTTATCTGTCCGCACAAGGACCGCAAAAATACAACCCATACCAAATCTAATAGTAAAGCTTCAGAAATCCTAGAATAGAGCATGAAAAAAAAAAACCACCAAACCCTCACTTTTCACCCCTAACGCTATGTTATAAACCCCCCC
>QLOI01004903.1:0-15798 GCA_003313605.1 Tuber umbilicatum | reverse complement strand
ATTGAGTTCATCATTGTTACTTCGCTATCACTGCAGTTAGTACAATAGATACAAATATTTTCAGTAGTCACGGTATCTCGCTCGGGGAGAAATAGTCTCTTTGTTGGTTACCCGGCTATCCCGAGCAGTTACCAAGGGCACCTCGGATAAATACTTACAGTTGGTCTGCACTGCCTGGCACTGTACGACAGAACGTCAAGCACGCCCGGCAGTTCACAGCTACAGGGTCTATCACCGGGGATTCTGAACCAAATTGAAATGTGTGGCTACAAGAAACATCAAGGTTTCTGCCGTCTACTCTCTGGCTCCCTGGGCGTAGTTGATGTCCTGCCATGCCTGGCAATGCGATACTACAAGCACTTAACCGGCTAGATTACGCAAATTGGATAGAGTGCCGTAGTAGGCAATTGCTCTATTACATAATCAGGGCGTACCATGGGATCTCTCACATGACGAACACGACCGGGCTGATTGACACGGCCTCTTATAACGAGCGCACACTAATCAGGAACTTGAAGAGTTCTTGCGACGGTGAGACCACTGGCTCTTGTACCTGGCCGCCTAAAATACTGGCAACCTATTCACCTGCCGGTAGCATTTGAAATGAGAGGTTTCTTTGTAATCCGTCCCAAATTCATAACAAAACATCCTCACTCGGCCATTTATGGCGAGGGATATTCTCGACTCTTCCCGACTATGTTGAATGTTTTTCTTCAGCCACTAAAGTTACTTTATTTCAACATGCTATACTAGCGGCAGGCAAATCTTGTTGGGGTTGGTGGAGGAAATAGTGAGTTGTGGTTGATCGTGGAGTTACGGGAGTGTTGTATTACAGGAAGTTTCTCCCCTTCTAGAGTAATCGCAACTTTTGGGAGAAGTTTCTCTAAACGTGCCGTTCCTCTGTTATAATAGAAGTACGAGATGGTATGGGGCTCGCACGGAGGAATACGGATATGTGTGGTGATCCGCGGAGGGGCAGGGTTATTTCATTATGCTTTATCTATACTCCTGTCTTGAGCTTTAGTTTAGTTTGGAGGAGAACCCGGGGGTAAGAAGAAAGCGAAGTCTATCGCCATACCTTTCCTGCTGCTACTCCATAAAAGTCAAGTCCCATACAATTCCGCTCGAATTACCGCCGCGCTCTTCATTAGCTTTCTCCCCAAGAGATCTCCCCAGATAATGCTGCACCTCCCACCGTCATACCCTATTCGGTTTTCCCAACGGTACAGTCCGTCCCTGGAAGTAGGACGGAACGGAATATGGGTCATAGTTCCTCTTTCTCTTCGGTCCCCGGTCGTTCTATACCCGGCAGGTCAAAAACCGGACTGACTATACCCCCTAATGTCCCGCATGACTTGGTAAACCGACACCCAGCCCCCGCCCCCAATTCTATTTTATAATATTATCCTACTAAAATATATCTTTCACTATGGCACACCCCATCGCTTCTTCACTCGGGTGTGCATTCTCACTGTAAATCCACTTGGCCTGGGCTCCTCATATCTTAATTCTCTTAGTATATACCTCGTCGTTTTATAGATTTGAGCTTATGGTTGTGTATTATCATACCCCAATAATTATCCCTTTGTGGGATGTGCCCAAAATTGCCATTCTTTGAGGCGGCAGATGAGACCCGAAAGTTTATTCCGGAGCAGAAGGAATATTTGGGGATCCAAACTTCCAGATATCTACTAGATTCATTCCTTCCGCTAGTCTCGGGAATAGAGGCAGAATTTGAATCACAGATCATCACTCTTGCCATCCCCCGCTATGATACCGCCTGCCATCCCCCGCCACCCCGCATTGTCCTCGGCCGTCTCGTGCCATCACATACAGTCTTACACCCGCCCGTGCAAACCGCTGTATCAGCCTGTAGGGCCCGGCCTCCCAGCAAATGATAGCCGTCCGGAGATATCACTGCCCAGGACGAATCACTAAATGTAGTCCCGCCCCGTCTACTATCTAGGGCTCCTGTTCTCCATCCTAGCCCCGCGGGGTCCCTGGGCGGTTAGGAGTACTGACCCTTACGACGTGCTTGGAGAGGCGGGGGTGTTCTTAGAAGCGCGGGCCATGGAATGTGAATATCGTAAGAGCTGGAATGATTGAACCTCCCGCTAGGCTTGTTTGGCAACCACCGTTCCGTTCCGTTCGTCCATGCGAAGTAACAGTTTTTAAACGGAAAGGAAGGGTCATTTGTATGGGCGAACGGAGCCGAACGGTCGTTGCTAAACAGGCCCTTGAGATGTCTAGAATACCCCGCTCGGGGGAAAAGGTCCGGATTACACCGGAAAAACCAACTTTAGCAATCCGCTAAGAAGGTCAAGAGGGGGGCGTCACGGGGAGGCGACTCCAACATCCTCACGTGATGTTCGAATAAGCCGGGCCTTATAGTAATGTATTCATGAAGCTGCTTTCAAAAGTGTGACACAGCCGATGCGTAACGCTGGAATTCTAAGCTTAGACAACCCTAGTTTATAGAATTTCGCTCTTACCAGCCTCACTGTTTGCCGGTTTTTCAGTTATATAGATCGTGTAAACGGGAGTACAACCTCCAAATACCACCTTTCGCTTGTATATAAGCCATGCTATTGTAATGTCATAGAAAGAACTACTTGTACCAGTGAGCCAGAAATTTCTCATATTTAGAGGATCTTCCACTCTGTTTCCCTTTGTTTCTGTCTTGGTATCCTCTTCTCAGTATGTTTTCACTTTGCCAATTTTGGTTATATATACGTTCTATCAAATTTCTACAACTACAACTACCTCCTGTTCAATGGCATTTCTTATGATAGCTGTTGCTATACCTCTTATACCTTCTCCACTTCCTACAAGAACTACAAGGAGGGCACATTCTGAGTCTACATCTACATCAATACCAATAACTAAGAGGAATATACTACAACCTATCCTTGCTTCCCAGGTAAAGTCACCTGGGAAAGCTACAACAGTTACAATTACAGTACGAACAAAGACAACAGCAGTATCTTTTGAGATATTACAGCAACCACAGACTACATCCTCTTTGAATTCAGAGTCTTCTATTAACTCAGGATTACCAGGAGAAAAGAGTTCAGATATTCAGATATCAAGTACTACAATTACTTTTGAACAGAATACAACACCAATCAGTACAACATTTCAGGCATCTGCCACATCCGTGATGACCTTTGGATTTGATGATGGAAGGAAAATAGTTCATACAGGAGCTCTAAATCGAACTGCTCTTACTACTGATGGATCAACTTTTACACTCGCATTCTCACCAACACCAACCTCTACACCAACACCAACCTCTACACCAACTGGTAGACAGTTCAAGTCAGAGCCTAAGAATGGGTTGCTAGTATCAAAGCCAGCAATAATTGGTATAGGTACTGGTAGCTTAATTGCTCTAGCCTCACTGATTGTGGTAATCTTCTGGGCTTGCTATAGGAAGAAGTACAAGAAGCGCAAATCTGAGCAGGAAAATGATACTACTTTACAAGATCTGAATGATAAAACAGGGAGTTCTCATCAGCGGATGAGACAATCCTCTCAAGTTATGAGGCAGAAGGAAGATAACCCTTTTACACCAATATATGAACAACCTACTACTATTCCAGTTGGCAGTTTACAACATCTGGCCCCATGGAATCAATCTAAATCAATCATTCATAATAAATCACAAAATCCAAGTCTGCCAGTATTACCACTAGTGGCTCCTACTATATCCGAGTCTATTTCCTCTGATACTGCATTACCATTTGCGAAACAAATTACAAGTCTGAAATATTATACTATGAGTAATGATTCATCATCACTTACTGATGATGACTCAACTTATTACTCCCTTCCTTCTGCTTCAAGGATTCAACACCAGCATTCAGGAACCAGCAAGCAACCAAGAGAAATCTTATCACCCTCTACCTCTCCTTCTCAGAATCAGTTCCAAGCTCAAACATCTTCACTGGCATATTCTACTGAGGAAGATTTCTCTTTTCAGGATCATCAAAGTAGAGTTACTGGGCTTCCAAAAATTCAAATAACAGAAGATGTTCAATCAATATGGGATGATAATATATCTCCTCTGGAAACACATATTGACATGAACAGAAATATCTATGATCCTGGTATGTCTTATATAAGAGAGGAGGAGAGTAGTGAAAGGCCTAACTTTGAACAAGATAGAAGGCCTTCAAGTGTTCTTTCAGACCTTCAACAATTGAGCCTGAGTACCAGAAGGAATCCTTACAATACCCTCTCTATGGCAAGCAATCACCCAAGTCTCTACAGTCCTGAGAGTGGAAATTGGAATCAAAATAAGAGAGGTCACAGTATAGGACAGGATACAACCATAGGTAGCAGTGAGAGTCACTGGGGTAAGGAGATCAACAACCCAAGAGATGAGCTTCACCTGAAGAGAGAAGAGATCAAGGGCTTGAGAATCAGTACTATTCTGACAAATCATAGATGGGAGAGGGCTCAGAAGCTATTTACTAGTAAGAGGTCTTAAGAGAATTAGTTTTCTATATTTTCATAAGATGGAGTTTGGGTATGAGATTTAGGTATTATGGGGTTGGGGCATAGGGTTTGTGTATGGAGTTGGGTATGGAGGATCAATGGATGGATTGTTAGTTATATCTCTTTTCACAATATATTATATTAAACTCAGTCTGTCTAGGTATATTCAAAGTCTACTCACTTCTCTTAAATACCCACAGCGGGCCGGATCTGGAGGATTGGTTTTTTCACAATGGTGAGGAAATTTATACACAAAGTGAATCACCGCCGGGGTCTCATCCACTTCCCGGTCCAACCGAAAGGTTTAGGAATTGCCAGTTTAGACGCCTTCAACTCGGCTGTGCAAGTACACAGATCCAGTTTATTTTATTTTAAAAAAAATCTTCATGCCTGCCCCTCGGCTACTCCCCAGGCATTATTAGGGGAGTTAAATCCAAAATCATGGAGACTCACTCACTCACTCACTCACTCACTCACTCACTCACTCACTTCAAGTCACTTGCCCGCACATGATGAAACAGCCAAATGGCTGGTTCTTTGGTTCTTAAGCATGGGTATTACTGTATAATATTATGTGAGTTCTTTTGGTGGGGATCCGCTGGGCTCTGGTAAGCAATTCTCTCCACCGGGGTAATGTTGGATTGTCGTTGCACCAACCTATTTCACCCGGTAAGGAACGGGAGGATGGGGGTGGTCTAGAATATTACTATTACCTTCTTATCCTGACGAAAAATCTTGAGGGGGTTTTTTGGTTCTCCTTCCCTACCGGGTAATTATTTATCGTTTCCCAAAGCAAAACAGGTGGTGATAAAAATACAAGAGTAAAAACATAAAAAAAAACCAAACCCAGAATACTCTATGATCCACACATCCCGTCCACGGACACCACGCGAAAAAAGGGGAGGTAATTATCTCGGTGTTTCCCTCTATATACGATCATTTATTCTCCGCGAATAGAAACACAGAAACAAACGAAGAACATGCCTATCTCAAAATACAAATTATCTCATGCATAGCAGCACACTTAGATACGGCTCCCACGGACGGAAGCCTTGAATCCAAACCAAGGAGTGGGAGTATCCAAGATCTCGATTCCGAGTCCGAGGTGCCCAGGAACTTCAAGCGGCTTGGTACCCCTCCTCTGGATACTATTAGCGACCTCGAAAGCCAAGCTTCCCCCCTTCGGGCACTGGAAGGCGTGCATCAGCGTAGAGAAACTCGCGGGCTTCGACCTGACACCGAACGCGGACAAGAACGGTGCACCGAATCTCTTAGTCGGGTAGGCGATTTGCTCGGTCTCCTTCGTGTCAAAAAGGCCCACCACCTTCACCCTCTTGGGCCTGGAGGCCCAAGTCGTCTTCTCCGTAGCAGCGGTCCCATTACCTGCCAGTTCCCAGACGCTGTACAGGTCGCTGACAGTCTTGTTCCCACCTTCGTGGATGAAATGGAAGGTGCACTGCTTGTTTTCGAACCCGGTTGGAAAGTCGAAGAGCGAGAGGGTGCTCACATCGAAGAATTTATCGCCTTGGTTGACGAGATTTACTAGTAAAGTGTTGGAACCTCGGTTGGTTTCTTCATTGGGCTTCTCCTCGTTCAGGATTACGTGTTTCGCAGTTACTAGGAGGTTGCCGGAAGGGAGCTGTGCTGGGCACTTGGGGCCTTCGGGTGTGTCAAAGCAATCGGTGGGGACTTTCAGGCCGGGCGTGAATCCGAGGAGTCCGAGTAAATCGCGAGTGAAAAGCGTGCCGAAGGAGGTACCGGCTGCGCCGGCTGAGGCAGTAGAAGTAAGCGCCATGAAGGCCGAGAGGGTTGTGAACGCCTTCATTGTGGTAGCGACGGTAGTCGGGAGGAAAACGATTGGTGGGAATGGAATATAGGAAACAGATCCTACTAACTATTAGTTAGTTGGTGAAGCTGGAATGGCAATGAGTGAGTGAGTGGGTTAGATGGAGGGTGTGTTTCTTGAAATACAGCGGCATCGAGCATCCCTTTATATTATTGTGTTTATCTTCTTTCCCTGCGCGGGCTGACCTCTCATCTCAAGATTTAGCATGGGTCATGTCGGTAGTATTAGCTAGAAAAGCAAGTGTACTCGAGTACCTCCAAAATTATAGAGCTTACTACAATACCGTGCGGTACTGTACAGCCCTATCACACCAAACTGGGGTTCCAGCGACTCACAACTGTAGAACTTCTTACTAAGGATACTACAAGTCTAGATCTTACACTATCCACCGGCAGGGGGGGGGGTTGTACTCGAGTATGTTATTCCGGGAACCTATTCAATTAGGTTGGGCTCCGCCGCACCTATTTTATCCTTCTCTCGCCCAATGCTAATACTCCATTCCAGTCTGACTGAACCGCCAGGGGTCCAGGACCGGTCTGGCGCATATTGTCCACTGAGAGCGAATCAGCTTGAATCGTTGTGGTGCACCGGATGTGAGCGGGTGACAAAGCTTACGCTTAATCATCATACCGGTACCACACTGCTATTACCAAGCGCAGGGTTAGGGAGCTGGTTCAGTCCGAGTACTGTAGAATGGTCCACCCTGTTTGCATTGTGCTCGGGTAACTTCCCCAGTAAGTACTACGGTAAGTTCTGACCGGAAATTTAAAAAGGGATGGGGATCGGATCCAAATATCGTGCACTGGGGGAGGGTTCAGAATTGTGCACCATAAGAGACTCGGTACTCTCGGAGTTGTTTGCATAACTCAATTGAGCTCTGAGGAGTGATCCCGCCCAGGGAACAAAAAAAACCCTACACCAAAGGTAATTTCGCAGAGCATTTGACGCGCTCAATTTGTAGGTTCCTATTATATCAAGGCCACTCGCTTCAGGAATTGGATGAGTATTGTACTGACAGATTGCCGGTACCCCGAGAAAGACGCGAGCCACGGCATGAGCATACGGAAACTTAACTTATTCCAGTGTAGGCCAACTGGCTCTCTGTACTCACTTGCATAGCTGTTTTCAATCCCAGGACGCTTATGGTGCTACTTGTAGAAACCGCACAGGGGGGGGTGTCTAACCCCCGTTTCGATATTTTCAATTGGAAGAAAGCAGCCGACCAAACAGTTTTGAAGTCTGGAGCACGGTGGACTCAATATCAGCACGCAAGCCACACTGCGGCCAGGGGGGGTTACACACATCCCCCCTGTCGCTTCTAGCACGGTACCGTATCGTAACTACCTACTGTACTAGAGTGACTAGTGCCGGCGATTGGCGATTCAAAGATTGTAAACGTGACCGTATCTTCAAGTTGGCCTAGTATCAATCATTATGTCCAGGTGTGATATGTACAGTACAGTATAATCTCGGCGACAAAAGAAACCGATACTCCCGCCATTTTACACCGAAATGGCTGGTTTTAAGTAATCACGACTTATCTGAAACTGCCCAGACTTTCTGGGTAGGTTTTATCAGAGTTCCCCCCCTCCACAATAATTGCTGAGAGGTTCAGGCGCAGATGGATATGGGTTGCAATGTACCTTTTGTGTGGGAAATGCAAATAAAATTGTAAGTACCTTTTGACTACTATCACTGCCTCTTGTATTGCTCCATGGGCATTAATTAATAGAGCTTGCTACATATGAATGATAATGTCTAGATGCTTTAAAGGTTCAGGCAGATTTTGAAAAAGAAAAAGAAAAATCACGTGATGAAGCTAAGATGTTGTGAAGTGAAAATGTACGTACATATTTAGTGTAAAATTGGAGGGTGCTAGTTTCTTTTATCACCAAGCTCATTCAGTATTGTGGAGTGTCCTAGCTTAACTTAGGTCCCGTTCGACTGTGTTTGCGAAGAGACACAAGCACTGCACTTATATGCTATATCACCAAGAAAGATGTACAAAAGGACATGGGAATGTATTAGCATGTCTCTGGGTGCGTGAGGTTCTATTCGAATCAACACTTATCATATGGTTCAGACAACCAAGCCGGCTAACTTAATCCGGAATTTATAAATCCAGAATAGTCTCTTATTGAGACATTTGAGAGGTGAATTAGGACCTATCTACCGGTATGTTTCCACTCCCACCTAATTTAAGCTCCTGCAGTACGGGAAATTATTGTTGTGGTTGGGCTTGTAATTGAAGGTGTTGCGCATCTTGACCAAATTACCAACAGCAACATGACTTCACTTCAGCCATCAATTCCGACAGTAATAAAATAAATGAGATAAAAGGAATCACAAGTTTCGCAGAGGGATTCTCTACAGAATTTCCAGAGGAATTATTTTTAAAAGTTTTTCTCGAATGCTGATAATTTAGTTTGCTCCCCCCCCGCTGGGGGCTTTGGGTGGGGTGTAAATTTTGGTGCTACACGCAAGTACCATACCGGTGCCTAAAACCTTAACTCAACCGACGTCTATTCGGGTCTCGAGGATCCGCCTTCAGGCCTATTTTTATCTATGCTCAAGGAGCGAATAATTGTGGCTGATAGACAAGTAAGGTGGCTGTGTATGTATCGTGCTCGTATTGGGCGGCCGTTTGGGAGCTTGAGACTTTTCCGAGAGGCGGTCAAACCCGGGTCCCGAGGGCGAAGATCTGGTGTTTTGACTGATCTCGTCGCTTTGGAAATTGATCCCAAGTGCGTGTTCGGCACGGCAATCAACCATAACGTATTATTGTTCCTGTCCTTCTGAATTTGACCTTCTGAATGTTGGATGTCGATGGAGATTCTCAGACTTCTGCTTTTTCTGATGCATCCTATCGTAGCTGATTCACTTCCCCGTCTGACCCACTTCCCGTCCCAATCGGCTAGCTATCGGGAAATTCAGAACTCACAAAGAAGCCAAAACCTGATCCCATCTCACCCGAACACACTGCAAACCCGATCCTTTCGTTAACGTGCCCTTTCATTTGAGGAAACTAGAAGAAACGCATGCCGTAAAGACTCGTATAACCCACTACCCCCGACGGACCCCAAACCTCCGTATTCTGAGACAAAACCCCACAAGAAGGGTTGGTGTTTTCCTTACATGGGAAAGTTTGAGCGTGCTGAGTGTGTTGGATCTCATTAACTGGTACTTGTCCCGGGCCATGTGTGCCTGAGAACAGGGGGGGTATATTTTGTACAAGTATGAGTGCCTAGACACGTACTCGAGTATACTTGTAGATGCTCTGCCTTATAAATTCTTTAATCCCTGTTTTCGGGTACCGGTACTTATAGCCTAGGACAAGTGCCATACTCGCAATTCTGGTGGCTTGCCAAATCAAACCCATCGCGGGTCTATGCAGTATCATAACTCCTCCGCTACTAGTAAGTGGATTATACAAAATTTTAGGGGCAGTTGCTAAATACATGGCTTCATTGCCTTGGCGCACCTGATCATGCACTTGGTGGGTTTTTGCATCGCTGGCCAGCGTGTTCTGGGTAACCCCCTAGAGCTGAACCTCCGGTAACTTCTGGTTGCTGCTATTGTGCGTCATAATTACTATTCTCGCATCTCCAATCATGGTCTCCTCAGAGCTCCTTGGAACTTTGGTCTGGATAATTCCCGACTTTTATTACCAGAGGGAGAGAAATCTCAACGGATCACAGTGCCTCATTATCTGGGGGAATTCGCCGACCGCTAGTACGTTGAAATAATATTTGGGCTAAAGTAAAACATTCAATACGGTTAAAAGGTGTTTGATAGGTAGGCTTTGGTTATAAAGGGTTTCAGTGAAGGCACTTTGTTATGCATTTGGGACTGATTACAAGGAAAGCTCTTGTATTGGCGAACGAGTGCCAGGCGAATCTCGCCGGATAATACCGTATACTATCCCACCTTCCAATACCTACAAAAGATACAATGTATCCTGTCCTTCGGCCTTCTTTGGATCTATCACAGGCGCCTCCTGTCTTGCATCATGTTATATGGTTCGATATTGGACTATGCTAGAACCATTGGATATATAGTCTTCTGTTGTCCACAAGCGATATCTTCGTATACGTATGTTACTTTCCTATATCGTTTCTCTATATTGAGTTGCATTCTTTTAGGTGGTGAGGGGGTTTAGGTTTGGTCTCGATCATTCAGCAGCTATTATGTGTAGGTCGGATATTTTTATATTCTTCAAGTTTGGAAGCCTATACCGGAGGGGAATTAATGATGCGTCATGGGCTGGAGATGAAGAATGGCCTCTCCTCATAGAGAATGAGGTCACTAATGTTCTCTCTATATATGGCCTCAAGGCATTTGGGATACGAAGGCAGTTGCGGTGATATCGCCATGGAAGAATACGCGGAGCCTTAGTAACGTGAGGTATTTGCTTCCTGTGTTCGGACGGATATCTATCCGATCAACTTAAGGTTTCGCTTCAGCTTTCCAATAAAACAGAACAGATAAAATAAAGTGTGCCTTATCGATAGGAAACGACTAACGCTCCCCCTCTTCCCCTCACCACTATTCCAGGGCCTACGGGAATTCTAGGGAAATGTATCAGTGGCATAAATGTCAGAGAGGTAATTCTCCAAAGCTTAGATTCCTTTTTTTATATAATATCTACTATATCTGCTCCCAGATGGGAGTTGGTCGAAGCGACCAATAAGGTTGGGAGGCCAATCCCAGCCTAGATAGAATATTGAAAACTTACTAACACGATGCACCTACAGTTTTTTTGCCACAAAAAGCCCGGCATTTTTTTTTACTTGGTTGTTACGGAGAACAATGGGTTGTGCGGACTGGATCCAAATAATGCTAAAAATTTATGGTTCTGACAACCCCCTAGGATGCAGAAACTCAACTCCAATGTTCTCTGGTACGGTTGTTGACAGAAGCGCGCTGAAAATGTGCACTTCCGATACGAGTACGGCACGATGCCGATATCATATGGACACAACGCATAGCGCGCTTCAGGTGTCACCAGACTCGTACCACCCGATCTACCATAATATTTCGTACGGGTCAGATTAACGTTAGCTAGGGTCTGCCCAATCACCTCTCCGTGCCTACTAAGTGTGGCGATCTGGGAGCCTACCTGAGCTCTTGTTGGCTCGGCTGTCCTGGGTTCCAATCCGGCTTTTACTAAATGTGCACGAGTTTGTCTCGGAAACGTTGATATTGTGGCTATGCTATCTTCGGATCAGAGCTCCTCCGATCTCGAGGATCCTCATTAAGTCACAGCAGTCTTCATTGTTCGAAGGATACTTGATGGTGTTCTCTTTGTTCCAAGCATGCGGGTATCTAATAGATTGCGTTCCCCAGGGGGTATCTCCGCATACAGGTAGTAGGCGTGTCCTATAATACAAGGTTCCATATCACAATTCACAACACAGTACAAGGCAGATTGCGATCTCAGCATCTGCTGGCGGTTTGGATAGCAACCGTAGATAGGGCCCTCGAAAGTGAGGGAGCAGCACGAGTACTTGAATAGGTCCCCTAGGGTAGTTTAGTACTCTCCTCAGCCCATCAGGGATATTTCGTCTCCACCTTTGGATCTCCAGGGTTTCCCTTCTAGCACTCCATCGTGCAGATATTGGAGGCACCCGCCGAGGCGGAGGTAGAATAGGGAGCCTAGTACGATAGGCAGACGTTTCTCCATGATACCTCCATGTGAATGGTACAGCGGCTTAATACGAGGAGTGGGGTACGAGCACTTGGATATCGCTGCACGTGCCTTGCAGATCCTCCAGCAGGGGCCCTACGACGGCTTGTGTAGCAAGCGGCAAAATAATTACGCCGAGATCGGCTTGCCGACGAATTATATCGCAAGCACCTCGCGCGGTCTGACACATGTCGTACCCCGTTCCATACGGTTGGCCTTAATAGGAATTTGTGAATGATCATAACTCCCGGTTTGCTGGTGAAGCGGCTCTTGTGCTGTGACGTTGCCGGAGTTCGCAGATGGTAGCTATAGGCTGCTTCCAACCTCAACTTTAGAGCCTTGGGCGGGAAAATATGATTATATATCAGGCTCTCCCTGGAGGTTCTCCGGGCTGCGTATGCTCCTTCCGCTTCCGCAATACACGAAAACTTACGCAGACGTCCTCAAGTACTGGTATTTTATTGGGATAATTCTAACAAGATGCCTAACCGGCCCTCTAGATATCAGAGAGCGGTCGCCGCTTTTGGCTTTGCGAAAACGTACAATTTTCCACTATGTATGTATCTCTTTCTTCTAAGCCGAATCCTGATTTCACAGCTGATAATAGGTAGGGGTGATTTTCGGAGGCATCATGCTAGGGTTTTCATTGCTTCGCCTTCCATACCTCTCAGACACGATTCTCGAGAACAGCCTTGCATCTGGGGAGTGGTATTGGTTCAGCAAAGATCTTTACAATATTGGTTTGAAGATCCATCTAGGCTGCATCCTGCGTACGTTCAACTATCTCGATTTGCTACCGTAGGAACTCGGACAGAAGAAAAATTTGCTAGGATGTTTGCATTCCCCCCCTCGGTTATGCGAGGGGAAAGCACCGCAACTTCAGTCCTCAGACGAAACAGAAGGGATGTGTACTCGAGCACGTCGTCTGGCTAGGAGGAGCAACTACAACGTCCTACGCATCTATCTTCTATTTGAGTTTCTACGCTAGCCAAACTTTTCCAAGCTGATCAAAACACTAGCATGTGGGATTATTGGTGTATTCCAATTCCTTCCTATAATACGCAGGGTAGGCTACTAGTCTTCAAATATCACAGCCCGCAGCAAGCCTTTGTACTAACAGATATTAGAAAGCGCTTCTACTTCACCGGATAGACGGCTATATATTCCTTATACTTTTGTGGGTTTCTACTGGGGCGGCTTTGGCCATCGCTCGCAGGTCATTTGGCGGGACAGTAGAAACACAAGCAGGGGTGTTTGCACTCTCTTTCATGTCGCTGATGGCAAGCTCGTTGGCCTATTACAACATCAAGAGACTACAAATCGAGCAACACAGGGCGTGGATGTTACGGACAATGGTCTACGTAAGCTTGACAGTTAACGCCGTATTCGCCGCTAATTAGATCTTTAGATGGGTTCTATAATCACTACGAGGATTATAATGATGATTAGTGCTATTTCAATCAGCGCCGTGGGCTCCTATTATGCGGTAATTCTCTCCCCGAGATGTCTGTTCCCCCATTTCCTAACTAACGTTTCCAAAGTTGTATGACTGCGATGAATTATCCGCGATCGTCTCTAATTCTACCCGTTTTGATACGGACTACCCAACATGCAAATCAGACCCTAACACCCTCATCCCAATTCGTGCATCCCTAGGCGGGGATGATACGCAGCAGGAGAATGTGAGCTCTGTTTTCAGAGTGACTTTTGGCACGGCTCTGTGGGTATCCGGGCTGGTTCACTACCTCGCTGTCGAGATATATGTATGCGATTCTTCGAAAAGGAAATCATGCAAGTTAACCATGTTTGAAGGCTAACGGGTCGAACAGTTGCGCCTCACATCTGCCGAGAGCGAGAGATTGCGGATGGTGAGCTATGAGCGGCAGCTGGAGAGAGGGTGGATTCATCCAGGGAGTAGTGGGTTGACGAGTGATCGCTGGGGAGATGCTACGTGGGCTCCTGTCCCGGTGGAGGAGGAGGAAACGTCCGGGGGACCTAGTAAATAAACTACTATCCCCCCTAGCATGAGCCTTTCATTACCTCTACATACCTGATATATATCCCGAATAAATTTTAAAAATGAGCCACACGCTGCCTACATTTCAGGAGCCAGACATATGAATATCTAACTTTTTACACATCAACCCAAGCTCCTCATTTCGTTGCCACACAGCAATAACAAAACTCCGTTTTATATTATCCTATTACCCGCGTGGCATTGACCCCCCCGCCCAAGACCTGCAGGAAAAATGGCTATAGATTTTCCCCCAAACAGTCAAACACTATATACATTGGGCTTTATTCCATCCAGAAACACCTGCCGAGCATTTACGCTTGGAACCGAGCGTGGTTAGAGGGGGGGTCTGCTGGGTTGCGAGGTTCAGGTGGCGTCGTTGCCGACGAGAAAACGCCTTCCTCCCTACAAGCAGCTAAGCAGCAAGAAGAAGCGAGCAAATAGAAAGCCGAGCACCAACGACAGAAGAAAAGAGAGGAATACAAATACAAGTGGAAATAAGTATGATACCACGAATGCTAGTATGTAACCCTCAGGCGACCAGACCAGACCAACACGACAGGCCTACGATCACTACCGCCGAAGAGAGATTTTATATCCAGCGTCACCGGTGCAGAAGTCCTCGGGATGCGAGAAAATTACGCGGTTGCGGGTGCGTTGCGCCTTCGTTCGGTGGAAGGCGAGGGGAGCAGTTGCGAAACGGGCAATAGTTCTCCATTTCCCTCCCTCGGGTTCCACTTGTCGCACCGAGCACCCGGAGTTATGGAGCTGTTGTTCGGGATCGTTTGGTATGTGGGTTGGTTGGGTTCTCGTGCTTTGGATCTCACCGGATTGTTTCACGGTACTAAACTTCTAATCGTACTTATGTGGGGCTGGGGAGAGGAAGACAGCTTGTTTGTCTACCACCAGCAGATGAGTGGGTTTGTTTATTATATCCATCCTCGGGAAAGGAAGGAAAAGCTAAGGCTAGGCGTATAATGTTCAAATATGGGAAGAAAGGAAGAAAGCCGAAAGGAGCACAGCGATGAAAAAGGTATTATAGTGAAGGAGAGGAGACTAGCCGCGAAAAGAACTCGGGGCCGAGAGAGAATACCGGTCGTCCGTAAGGCGGATAAACACGAAATGACTAATGTTCTCCATATATTTTTGGCCAATCGGCCCCTCCCTTTTGTCTTAAGTTATTGAAGTCGCTCGAGTTGAAGCTATCGTACCGAGAGCACTGTAGTATTATACCATACTTTCCTTCTCTCCTTTACTTTATCTAAGCTTATTCCAACGTCAAAGCCGGTACCAACGTCGAGTGATCATCCATGACGCCGCCCGCATTCAGCACCCGTACCTAAAAGCTCCCCACTAATCAATCCTTCACAACTCAGTCGGCCCGTAACTTTCTCTCCTAATCACTAAAGAAGGCACAGTAGATCCACCCGGAGATATTTTTCCACCATTTCCATACCCAGACCTATCTTATTTCCTATTCCGAAAGGCCTATCTTATCTGAGATCCAATGGCCAGAACTGGGTTTGCGCTGGCAGCCCCCGAGACTCCTGGTGCTGACGGGAGGTGGCCTACTAAATATTAATGTAATTACAGTAGAACCTCCGATAATTCCCCCCTCCCAAACTTCCAACCCTCTACTAACTCCAGACCTTAGAAAACTACACTACTTGTAATATGGGGATTTCCTCCAATAATTCCAAGTCTCTTATAATTTCCAATTCCAGCTTATTCCTAGGACCTTAATTCCTGAAA
>QLOI01004901.1:0-11619 GCA_003313605.1 Tuber umbilicatum | reverse complement strand
GGGGGGGACAACAAACTATGGAGTTGAGGAGGATAAGGGAAGAGCCGTCAGTAGTGGGTTGAGGGAGGGGAGGTCCCGTTTCGTGGGTGGGAGCGACAATGGATGGTTAGGGTTGATCGGGACAATAGCCAGCCAGCCAGAGGAAGTGGCGAAGGGGGAGCCTCTTTTGGAGGAGGTAAACAGAGATTGAATAACCAGAGGGAGGGATCTGGTTGCCATGGCAGCAGTTGTCAAGCTTGAGGCATTATAGTAATAATATCCAGAAATGGGTTACTGCGGTCGCTTGTCTTGGCTTTCACCGCTTCGGGGACTTCTCCTTCCTGAGGCCCCCGCCTGAGATGTAATTCAACATGGAGAATTAACCCGGACCTTTTGTCGCCCCCCCCCCCCCCCAGAACTTTTGTCGCCCCGCTCTGTCCCTGAACTTCGTCTCCTCACCTGAGTGCATACGGCTGGCATACAGGTACTCGAGTACTGTGAGTCATGCGGGCTCTATCAAATACTTGCCTCTTGTCCACAATGATACGGGACCGGTACCGGTAGGCTTCCACAGATGATAAGAGTGGTGCGTGCCCTTGGCCTCCCTCGACGTTAGTACTCGTACATTCCCTCATCACTTTCACTTGCCCGTCTCCTCCTCTGGTCCACGAGCGCTCCCTCCTTTGCCCGCATTGTGCTTGAACCTTTCGAAGGCCTTCTTGTCCGATCCGATGGCTTCTTCTCGAGCTGATGGGAACACTGCCTTCTTTTATGGTTCTTGCTCCCTCCAACCTAATTTCCCAAGCCCCCCCGCTAACCCCTTCCTTACTGTTTCCAGGCACTCTCATGGCCACCCCAGTTCTCTACAGGGTCATTTATGGCACATTGACTCCTGAACCCTGGCAAAACGGTTCCCTTCGTGTCCGCCCGGCCCTCTTGCCTTCCTACTGTCGTTATCGTGTGAAAAATGTCGACTATCCCGGGATTGTTCCGGAAGCTGGAAAGTCGGTTCGCGGGACGTGTGTTGAAGGTCTCACACGGATGGATATCGTGCGCCTCGACACCTTTGAGGGAATGGATTATACAAGAAAGACGGTTAGGGTGAAAATTCTGAACAGGGAGGGTGAGGAAACGGGCGAGGAAAAAGAGGTAGCGGCCTACGAGTGGACAGCTGAAAGGCGCTACTTGATGGATCAAGAATGGGACTTTGAGCACTTTGTCAAGGAAAATCTCTCGAGGTGGGCCGGCGACGTAAAGGAGTACGAAGGTGAGATCCATCCTGCCGGGAACAATTATTGTTTTTCGTTTACTAACCCTCGCGGCCGTTCGAAGATGTCGATGGGCTTGGTGGGGGTTGGGGTGAGGATGGGTCTCAAGATGATGGAGTTGGGAGTGCCGCCAATGATACTACTGCGAGCACCTCCACCGCATAAATTTCGTTGATCCAGGACACCTTAGATTCCAAGATTTCTAGAGGAATTGAATTATTAATATCTGATAAACAAAAATGGCACTCGTAGCAATTAATATTCAGTAAATTCCGGTTTCATCGGATCCTAGCGGAAATACATTGGATGAAATTCTGACCTTCGCTTTATTCCAGTCGATTGCATGAAACTGGGCGTGTTTGCGGCACCCACGAGCCATGGTAAGTTGACGGAAGGAAGGCCCACCAAGATCAATGCTACCCCGGCCATGTTTCCGCACCAACAGTGCCCACTCGGGCTCGATTGCCATGGAAAAATGATAATGACAATGGGGTTTCTCCGTTGGTTCTTTCTTCTATCACGGGGGGAGACTACCGTACGAGTACTGTTGTAGCATGAAAAAGCCAGGCAGGTCCAATTCGGGAAGCACTTTACTGATGCCATACATTCGCCGAACCCGCTGCCATGTCGCTGCACCATCCAGAGCATTGCCAATTGACCAGTGAGCGGAACTGTAGCTCATCTCCGATGGAGAGGCGCATGTCTGCCAATCAGAGCTCCACAGTATTCCCCGGGGCAATCGAAGGAGGTCTCCCTGCGATAAACCTATACTTGAGTATATATATACCTTGCAGTACGAGTGCGGTACTCGAGTACAGGGTGAGCGGGTGTCCCTTTAATAGCACTGGCGTGGTTGCCCGACTACGGTAGCTCACCTTGACGACTCGGATTTGATAGGATATACACAGAAATGGTATCATAATAGAACACGATACAGTGCTCGAGTAGGGTACTCGAGTAAACGGAAACCGATTCCTTTTGGTCCCCATCTACTCCATTATTGAACAGTACTTGCATCATATACCTTGGTTGCATAGCTCGGTTCGCCGAAACTCTAAGCTCAGGATAATACCGTAGCTTTAGTCTAACTCGAGTACTGTAAAAGTACTGTGCAGTAATTGCTCATCTTGCATAAGTTATCCCGGTAGGACAACAACCACAAGCGAAGCTTCCCCCACCACCACCATCACGTCAACGGCAAGCCGAAGGCAAAAAAATATTCAAGTACCCTATCCTTACTGTACTTCATCCGGCCCTTTCCTCTATACACGGCCTATAGCCAGATACGTATCGACCCCTCTATCCATGGGTGCCGGAGATAGTAAGCTCTCCTTCAAGAAGGGCGTCTTTCGTCTTGCCGAAGAATACGTAGGTTCTTTAAAGCTTACTGCTGCTACTTCGCCCTCGTCTCGCTTGGATCAAACAAACTGATCGATCCCTTTTACTCTCAGAAAATACCGCCTCATGATCCGTATTGGCTTTCCTTCTGGGAGCTCCCTGAATCTGCCGAGGATGTTTTCACACTCTTTGCCGCCGCCGACATCCGTCGTACCCGCGATCAACACCTTGAAAACTTGGAGACGCTGGTTTTGGTAGTCACCTCAAGACTCTTTGCCTTGAAGAACCACCCGTCCTTTCCTGATCCCGAGCTGGCTCCTGAGAAGCATGCATTGAATTGTATTCGAATATTGACGAGGATACTGCCATTTTTGCACGAAAAGGATGACTTGGAGGCTTGGGAGGAGAAGTTCTTTTGGGGCACAAGGCGGAAGAGATCCAGGAAGGCATCGCTTTCTAGAACGGAGGTCATCTTCGATGAGGCTCATCCTGACGAAGAACCTCGGCCAACGACGGCGCCGGGTGATATCGAACCGGCCCCGCCATTGATGGAAGAATTGATAGATACCCTGATTGACCTGCTCTTCTATTCGGGATTTACCCTGATGGAAAACCCCTTGTCGAGGGGAAAGGTTACATATGCCATTTGGCAAAGCGGCGTTGGGTGCAATACCCCAGTTGGGACTACGAAGGAACTGGAGTCCAACAAGATTGAAACATTGAGGCTTCTGCTTGCAATCACATCCAAAGCGATGTTCATACCTGCGAGTTAGTTTTACATCCGATCATTCCTGATCACGTGATACTGACAAAGAAATGATAGATATATTACCGGTGAGGGGGACAAGAACATTGACCTATATAGCAACTAGTGCGGACAAGAAAGTTGTGCTCTCGACTTTATGCTCGCTATTGAATACAGTTGGTGTCCTGGACCCCCCGCCTGAAGAGATAGTAGCTCATTCCTAGGCGTCAGACCTTGAGATATAACCCCGCCAGTTGGAGAGTTCCTTATGATCATGTCGTATTTTCAGACCCTCGGCAGGTTCTTGTAACCTACTGCCTACAATTGCTTCTTGTTCTCCTACTATACCCTGTCCCAGAGGGCAGGCCGGACGAGCCTCCGCTCAAGAACAACTACCGCCATTATTTGGGAAGACTTCACAGAACTCAAGACTTTCAATTCCTGGTTGACGGAATGACCCGTGTTCTTAATCAACCGGTAAGCGAGATATTCCTTGGGGGAGAATCAATAGCGCTAATACCCGGAGAAGATCCAGGTTACTACATCCTATCTTCCCGGTAGTCAGAAGACTATCCAATGGGCTCCGGAAATGTTGATGCTCTTTTGGGAGAGCTTGCAATGTAATAAGGTGTGTTTTCCCCACCATAGATCACCTGGTTTCCCTACCTAACACCGATCTAGCGATTCCGAAGCTTTATTATCGAAACAGATCGAGTCCATGACTTTGTGATTTTGATCATCTACTATGCCCTGGAGCATAGATTGGACCCCTCCAAGTCCGGAGTTGTCAGAATGTGTGTTTTTGTTTTGCAAACTCTGTCTACGGAGCCGAAATTTGGGATGAGTCTCAACAAGCATTTCGATGGACAAAACACATTACCATCCAGCGTTAGGATCCCCTCCTTCAGTGGAACTTATGCGGATTATCTTATAATTGTGAGTAATCCCTTCTAAAGCGCACAGCTTTTTCCTAACAACTAGGCAGTCCATATACAGTTTAATCGTGGGTAGCAAGGGCAGACTTGGTGCTGTATACCCTGCGTTACTGGCAATTATTGCGAACGTTGCTCCCCATGTCAAGCCTCTCTCAGTGGCGACTAGTGCAAAGCTTGTGCAACTATTTGCTTCAATGTCAGCGCCAGCCTTCCTGCTAGCGAATGAGACAAACCACGCATTGTTACACTCTCTTCTAGAGTCAATGAATTCCATCATTGAGCACAACTACTCAGGTAACACTCACTCAAGCTTATCCTTTACCGGGCCTAATTATTGGGTATAGAGAATGCAAACTTTGTTCATTCCATCTTAAAAGCGCACAAAAGATTCGAGGCGTTGAGAAACTTTACTCTCGAGAGTGGGCGAGAGGAAATCGACCGCCAGAATAGGCAAAAGAAGGATCAGGGAGAATCTCAGGATAGTTCGGTAAAAGGCTCGGTGTGTCGTGACGATTTGGCCTCACCTGTTGAAGCGCGAAAGCTAATGGGAGGATCGGAGTCACCGATCCCGCCCAATCAGTTTGAAATTGGCGATGACGAGGACTCGGATGAGGACTCGGACGAGGAAGGCGGGTCTAAGGATCAACCTCCCGCCTCCTCTATTGAAACCCCAATGCCTTCTCGATCACCTACCATTCCATCCCGTACGCCCTCCATATCGTCATCCGCCGGGGATGCTGTTCCTATACAACTACGAGCAATGTCGGAGAAGGCCAGGGGCAAACTTCCAGAAGGCGCTTTCCAGAGACAGGCTAGTACCACAAGCCTAGCGAGCCACGTCAGCGTTCCTGCAACCGTGGCATCGTTGAATGGGTTCACGCCTTCACAAACATGGGTATGTGCCATTTCAGATCATGTGAACGACGAATAGCACCCTAACTTTTGGCAGATCGAATCATGGCTTCCTCATCTACCACTTCATACAATCCTTGTGCTCATTCAACAGTTGCGGCCTCAGCTACGTGAGGTTCTCGCACGTAATCATGGGGAGCCCAATGCCACATCGACTTTTGAATGTATAAGGACTACAGAGATTCACGGAATTGAGCCTTCTTTGATTAAAACTCACATGTTCGAATGGAGTCCTTTGGCACTGGGTTGGTACGAGTCGTTACTCTGGGGTTTCGTTTTTGTTGCAGAGAGGCATGTTTCAAAGGGCACCGTTGGTGTATGGAACGGGACCGCGGTGAAACTATTCAGAGTCCAAGAGACTGCTCCAGAAGGCCCGAGTTTACTGGCACCTCGAGGCGGTGTGGATGCAATCGGAACTAATCTAATCGAAAGGTTGGGTAGTGTGGGCTTGGGGAGAGGGCAGCGGCAGCGCAATTCTAGCGATAGCGGGACTGGTGGGAATAGGGAAAGACATGCAGTTGTGTAATTAGTGGATGTCTGTACTGGATCATAAACCTTTGCTTTTCGGTGTTAGGAATTGTAACTGGGTTAGTGGCTGAAGTGATTCTTATAAATCAGGGATAGGGTGAGAGTGCAGGATACGATGATACACAAAAATCACCACCTGTTATGCATCGAGAAAAAAGATGCGGGTGATCAAAAGCACAAAGGGCAGAATGACAAGTGAATATACGAGTGATACTAGGTGAAGCATCCGCTTAGAAAACATACAGTGCTCGTACAGTACAGTAGCTTAGAGCTATGATATTCTTCCGAAGCCGGTAAAGAGCTCACCGAGCATCATTAAGAGCGCAGGGAGAGTGTCGATCGCAACCAACGCAATTATCCGTAGTCGGATGAATGTTTCAGGGTTATTTCGTGCCTTTATAGTATAGTGAAGCAAGTACCCGGGAAACTAAACCTCGTGATCTTTTTTTCCCTCCGTAGCTTTCAGCACTCCCAGAGCGCCACGATCACGACCCATAAACCGCCCCATCAGCCACGACCTTGTTATCCACGAGAAGATCGCCATTAACATGTCGGATACTCCATCTCAAGAGCGGGGTGAGTCCTTCCACTCTCCTCAACCTTATAAGATCCACGTAAGAAGATCTTTCCGCCCCCCTTCCCTCGTCGCGCGTTTAGTTACCCTTTACTAAGGACGCCAACGCTAACTCCAACTGTCAAAAAACATCAGGTCGCATCCAAATACCTCGACCTGACTACCCAAAAGTTCGACATAGCCCGTCTACCGAATGACTTTGGGCAGCCTGAGGGCGAAGAATGGGCCGATGGGACGCCCAAGCGAGTTGTCGAGGAGCTGATTGACCATTGTAGTCACACCTTTTACATCACCACACCTTCCTCCTATTTTCCCTTTCCTTGCGTTCGTCTTCCGTCAGTTTGGGTGCTGCAAAGGTGTGACGGCGTCGGTGGGGGCAACTTGCTAACTCGGCACAGGGCAGGAACGCTTCGACTGGCGTAAGCAGGAAGCCGCACTGAACCGATTCCCGAACTTTAGGGCCCCCATTGAAGTCGATGGGTTCGGGACACTCCGCATTCATTTCCTATGGCAAAGGAGCTCGAGACCGGATGCTATTCCATTAATCATGATGCACGGATGGCCAGGTAGCTTCTGGGAGTTTTCGAAAATGATTGAACCATTGGCCAATCCACCAGATATGAGTATGCCGGCGTTTAATGTCGTTGTTCCTTCGTATGTGCATATCGTTCCCATAGTTTAGAGCATGGTGAGGAAGAGGCGCCTAACAATAGTAAATATCTCTATAGCATGCCCGGTTACGCCTTCTCCGACGGTCCCAAAAAACCCGGCTTCGGAGCGAAAAAGATGGCCGAAGCCATGGACAAACTTATGAAAAAGCTCGGATATGAGCACTACGGTAACCCTTCTCCATTGGCCTGAAAAAACAAAAAACTCATAAATATCCTACGTGGGGTGCAAATAGTCGCTCAAGGTGGAGACTGGGGCTACCTAATTTGCCGTTATCTCGCCTTCCAATACCCCAAAAGCATCCGGGCTATCCACGTCAACATCCTCCATGTGAAGCCGCCGACATTGTCCTCCCACCCGATAAAGTGTCTGAAGCTTTCTCTAGCGATGGCCTCAAACGGAAGGTTCCCGGGGGCGTATACTCCCGAGGAAGTTACTGGCCTGAAGAGGACGAAGAAGTTCTACACCGAAGAGATGGGGTTTCAGGCCATTCATAGGACGAAGCCAATGACACTGGCCTACGGATTGACAGATTCCCCGGTTGGATTGTTAGCATGGATGAGGGAGAAGATGCATTCTTGGACTGACAACGTTCACCCCCCCACCCACCAATCCGCCACATATCGCTCGCGTACTAACTCACGGCCTAACCATCCACTCAGTATCCCTGGACAAACGACGAAGTCCTAACCTGGTTCATGCTATACTGGACCCCTGGCCCACACCAAGGCACTAGACTATACAAAGAAGCCTCACGTGAGATCGAAGAAGGGACATCAAAATGGAGCAATGTCCCAATGGGTTTCAGCAGTTTTGCAAAGGAGATGGTGACGCCGCCGAGCGATTGGGCCAACATGCTGCACCCGCTCAAATTCTACAGAAAACACAATTCAGGGGGACACTTTGCTGCTTGGGAGAGGCAGGCCTCACTCTTTTTACTTTCTAGTACGGAATCTCTAGCTTGGGCGGATTACTAACGCAGGGGTTGGTTATAGGCCGGAGGAACTCATGGACGACGTTCGGGACTTTTTCAAGGAGATTGTGGGGAAGGATAAGGTTTTACAGTCACATATTCAGCAACAACAGTCCGTGAATGGTACTGCGGGGGCAACTATGAGTATAAGTACGCCAACCACGGCGACGAATGGGGTTTGAAACTTCCAGTTTTTTGTTCTCCCCCTCTGTTTGGGTAGGATTTGGAATGCTTCACATCATTTTTTTTTTCATTTTTTTTTCATTTTTTTCCCGTTTCTGCTCGAGATATACCAAGTGGATCATGCAATTCCGCCGTACCGTAGTACAGCCTATCATATTTGTTGGCCTGGAGAGCTGTCATGTCATGGAAGGGGTAATACCATAGTTTTTATTTATTTTATTTTTGATACTTCGAATATACAACTTAGTACTCAATATGATATTGGCATGCGATGGAGCGTACTCGAGCGCAAGTGGGTGTTGGTTAAGCCTGGTGGTAAGGTAAGATCTGGGACATTGCACTCGTATAGTATGGTGTTGGGTGTCGTCCGAAGCTTTGCAGTATGACACCAAGTCTCTTTTCGCCTTCCTGACCGGACCTTACAGATGAATTGTATGATATGAGAACCAATTACACATGCCGTATCATATTATTCCAACGTGATGGTCAGACTAACAATCCTAGTGCTAGTATAGTATGGTGAGTTGCACAATATTAATATGATAATAATATTATGCTAAATTTATATGTGCTGGTGGGGCCCTTGTGTGTGCTCGAGTACTCGTCCAATAGGGCCTAGAAACAGCGCTAGGCCTCCACGAATGTTCACATTTCATGAGGCTGTCGAGTTTCTGTCCTTAACCCTACCTCTTTCCTGCGAGTTTGTGTTTTCTGTTTTCTGGGTGCTTGGTCATGGTCGTTTTGGACTCATTAGATACTATATAGTTTAATAATATTATACAATAACATTATAGAGTCTAGCTCGGTATATTCATACCGACAGCCATCGATCTATTGCGCATTTACTCGTATAACATTCCTGGACGTCTATATATATTCCTACCATTACGCATGCTCGAAAAGAATAAAAAGAAAATCTGAAGAACCCGAATTAAAACTATTGTTACTACTCAACCGCCTATGAAATCCTCATCTCCCCCCTCTCCACCATCTCCACCTCCCTCCGCCTAACCCCCTCTTCCACTCCTTCTCCGCCACCAAACATCCAAAATTGCACGCCTAAATACGCATCAAGGGTGAACTGCACGCCAGCGCAGAGCTTGAACTGCACACCCACATGCTCAGCCGAGAAAAAGTAGAGCGTCTTCATCACGTCGCCGAGCAGCCAGCTGGCCAACACGCTGGGGCGGAAGCCATCGCACGAGCGGCTCCTCTGGTTCGAGAGCACTTGTGGTATTGGTAGCGTGGCTTCCACGCCTAGGGCTAGGTACCCGACCATGTCGATGAAGAGCTGGCTAGAGCCGAAGAGTAAGTGTAGGGCTAATGTCGTTAGGGTGAAGTAGAGGAGGAAGGACCAATAAGGTTTTTGTGTGGGCCATTGCCAGAAGTTGTAGGGTCGTGGGGTTGGTGGGTATGGTGGGAAGGGCGGGGAATGAGAGGTGGAGGTTGGGGAGGTGGTAGGCGTTGGGGGCGAGAGTGCGGAGTAAGAGGGTGGGCGGTAGTCCAGGGCGACTTTTAGGAGGAGGAGCTGGACGAATATCATTATTACGCCTGGGAGTTCTTTGTCTCAGCGGAGTTCGTATTGGGGTTGGGGGGAGGGACTTTGTATCAAAAGACTAGTCTCGAAATCCGCCCCGAGCCAGTAGAAGCAGCGGAGTATGGATGCTATGAGCATTATTAAGGGTGTCTGTCAAAAAAGAAAAAAACAACCATCACAATTAGCTTCATTCATGCATCCATTCGTTGCCTACCGCATCGTAGAGCCCCAGGTCAATTCGTCCAACATACGTCCAGCGAAAAGCCTCGGGAGGACTTGTTTATGTGTATATTCCGGATCTAAGCATTTGCCCTCAAAATCAGCCCTTCACTCCCAACCCAATCCTTATCGCTATCATAATGTCACCCCGTACCTGATCCGCATAACTGGTAAGCGGACTCGTAATGATACTGTTAACCAATCGTCAGTCATTCAAGCTTCAATGGAAGGAAAGAGGGAGGGGAAACATACAACAACGGCGCAACATAAGACACCAAAACTCCAGAAAACCCCATGCCGCCTTACTATGTATTATTTTCTCCCTCCTATTGCCAAATGCTAAATAAATAAAAGGAAAGTCGTGAATGAGAACAGAACGAGACAAGATATTAAAAAACGAGCGTGAAAAGGAGTGTGTGTGCTTCAGAAACCTAACTTGAGATACAGACAACGAACAAGAGGAAAAGAAGGGGAGAAGATGTACCAGCAGTAAAGGTAACAGGGAAGCGGAGAGGTGGAGGAAAAGAAAAGGAGGGAAGAGGACGAAGCGAAAAGCAAAAGGACGCGGATCTCCAGGATATTCCGGGTTCCGGTAGGAATAGATAATAGATGCCAACGGTGATATGGATGAATTAGTCAGTCAGCGGGGCTGGTACTTACCGGTAATGTATTGTGATGGACCTCCAAGCGAAGTGCCATACCGGTACATGCCTGAGGGAGTCAATTCCTGAATATTGCTAGTCGCGTGAAAAAGGTTTGTGGACACCACCGACTTGGCATACCCGAACAGATGCCCGCCTCAATATAAACCACTTGATACCATATAAATTACAACAGCAAGAGAAATGAATTGAACATAGTAGAAAAAATAAGCAAAATATACATAGTTTATCATTTTGTAACTCCTCCTCTAGACCGCGCCAGTGCTGAGATTTGGTTTGGCATTTTGCTAATCCACCCAGACGTCTATCTCCATGGTAAATCTTCCCAAAAGCCCTGCACTACTTCAATAATTTCCTCCCGTCCATAGGGACATTTATAAGGATCCATCATAACCCTCCTAAACTTGGCTTTCTATACAGCACAGACATTTTCGATAAGATTCATGTCTGGGAAGTGTGGAGGCCAATCCATTCTTTCGATACCATAGAGATATCGAAACTTCCTAGTATACAGGGAAGTATGATAGCTTGCACCATCCTCAATGGTTTGAACGCCATGGCCAAGACCCCCCATACTCTTATAGGGGGGTAAGAGGTGGGGGACAATAATTTCATTCACATACTGATATAAATTAAGTCCCCCCTGATCGGTCTTACTCATACTCTCCTTCTCCGTCCGCTTTCGAATTGGAATGAGTTGTGTATGTCTGGTGGCTGCAAATGCAGCAAAGAACTGGACTGTAACTGGCGCTGCAACAAATGTTGGGGGCAGATATTGCTCCTGAAAAGCTGTACAAAAGGGGCGGCGCACTCGTGGTCGTAGGTGCCGAGGACCGATTTGTAGGTAAACCTCAACTGTGAAAATATGATTGCGCCACTAGGCACTAGAGCACCTCCAATGGGTACGAGCAAGTTGGCGGGGCAACTGACAGTTTCGAGCACTAAGCCAAGGTTTCCGCCATGCTCCGTCTCCGTTACAACCACAGCGATTGAAAAAACCACACCAAGTTTTCTGCCAAGACCAGCACTCATTAGCCGGAAGGCTTTTCTCACAGCCTCGCTCTTTACCCCGCTCGGGTAAAACTTTTTCTTCTCTC
>QLOI01004894.1:0-10278 GCA_003313605.1 Tuber umbilicatum | reverse complement strand
CTCTCCTTTCCAGCGTCACCTCCCCCTCGACGCCATTGCCTTCTCGATCAAGGACCTTCTGCCTGACAGGCTCCCTCTGGCCTCCCCTCATCTGCTACTTCCCCGCCCGTACGATCCAGCAGGAGCCCCATCCTATGGCTCCCTGAAGTCCAAGGTCGTCGCCTCCACCTTCGCTTCCTGGGCTGCTCTGTCGCCCCCCCCCTCCTACATGCACCCACCCTCCTTTACTCCCCATGCCTTTATGGGTTTGCCGAAGTTCTCAGCTGGCCGCCTCCATCAGATGAGGGACGGGAAGAGCTACCTCGCTGCCCACACTTCCTGGTATAACTGTGATGCCTCTACCCTGTGCCCCTTCTGCGAGGAAACAGACGAGACCTTTGATCACGCCATCCTTCACTGTCCGGCTAAGGCCCAAGAGAGAGCGTCCCACCTTCAGGGTATCTCTAGTCTAGCGCCTGATGCCCCCGTGTGGTCCTCGGCCCCCCTCATTGTTAATCTGGTCCGATACATCTCCGCCACGGCCACTGGCTTCCCGCCCAGTATGCCTCCTCTAATATCTACCTCTCCACCTGCGTCGCCTTTGCCCGGCTCGCTGGTACCCTCACCTTCTTCCCATGCCTCCTCCTCCTGAGGTTCTTAAGGGTTTATTTTTCCAGTTTGTTTTTACTTGCTTGCTATTATTGTTGTTGGATGCCCATGGCGTCGGCTGTGGGTGGCGATTATGATAATGGGCTTCCTTACTTATGACTCTCCTTGGACTCGGCTGTTGTTTTGGTTTGAGGTTACTTTACTTTTTACGTTAGTCATCGTTGGCGATGCTAGGGATTGTGTTTTCCCACCTTGAAGGATTGGTTGCGTTATTTGAGTTTTGTTGTTTCCTTTGTTACTGCGTTGGAATTAAGGCTTTTTGTATGCCATAGCGCGAGCTGCATGTACGTTTTTGGGCCAGAATCAATAAACATATGAAGGAAAAAAAAAAAAAAAAAAAGACTCTAAGACTTACGGCTATCAGGAATTTGTTCTAGTGGACTTGATTGGGATAGGGAACCAGAAGTTTGTCTTTGTGGTGGAGGAGAAGAAGTCCTCTCTTGGAGAGGCAAAGAGGCAGTGTCTATTGGCAATGAAAGATATGGGCGACCGTAACGGCGGAGAGGTGGTGTATGGGTTCGTTACGACGGGGGAACAGTGGCAAATGCTTCGTTATGACGGCCAAGATTTTACCCAGACCCACCACTTCTCGGCAATGTTCCGTGATATGGGACAAGCGAAGGAGGCATGGATGAAGGAGTCCTCAATTATTGTAGACTGTGTTCATGAAGCACTCAGAAGCAGAGGATTTGTCGTCCAAGAATCGAAGGCCCCACTGCCCGGTTAGGTACGTCCCTGCCCAGAAGCCTGTTCTCCCTGCAGTAAAGCTTTTCAAACCGGGATTTGTTTGGAGAAGCTAACTATTGTTGAAAGGTAAGCTACATAGTACCGTATTAAGCCGGAGTTTCCGGGGACGAAGAGAATGTAAGGCTGGATAGGGTTAGGGTTCGGAGAGGGGAAGTAGAGGGTTTCGATAGGTGGGAGGTTTACGGGGAGGGGGAATGGAAGTATGGTTGGGGTTTGGGAATATTGTTGTTTTCAACAGGAGACCTTTGGAGTGAAGTGGAGGTATTGTGGACCAATTTATGGTCTTTAGATGTGATTAGCTGCTAATCCATTCCTCTTTTATGGTTGAATGTGGGGGGACTCCCTGAACGAAGCGAGGGAGGAGAAATAACAGCCAACAAGCAGTATGGTACTCATAATTTCCCGACATTTGTAAACACGACTACTATTTCATATGGATAAAAGATTGGCCGGAGCGTCAAGGTTTTGATAGTGTGCAATAACAGTTGCACTTGCTCAAGTACAAACTGAGTATTTGAGCAGTGGAAAAAGGAATATCGTACAACTTCCCCCCCCTCACTGAACTAGTGAACTCCTCACCTCTTATCTTTGTGCGCTGGCGATAAGAGTCTTTTCCGTTGCATCACTAAGTGTCGTTTTGTGTTGTTTCGTCGCCGCTGTTTTTGTTTCTTTACTGTTCCGGTCAACAATGTCCTAACACATGGTCCCTTTATTCTGTGTTAGTGTACTGGTGTCTGGCTTCCTAGGTTCTGGTTAAGGTTTAAGGTGGGAGTACACATGACAACATGTGTCATGTGGTTTCGTGGTGTAGTTGGTTTTACACCATGTTGTCGCAGAGAAACATTGATTTCTCACCCACTAAACCCAACTTAGCCACTATGTGTGGGGGCTGCCCACTCTGCTGCCCTACTCTTGCTCACCACCGCAAAGCCAGTGCGTTCTCCCAGAGCCGAAAGGCAATCCCGTTAGATAGACGAGATCCGATCCTTGTCATTAGAGGTCCTTAGAGTTTGTTAATAAAAATTAGTGGACCATTAATCCTGTCTAGAATAGTATTTGAGGTAGGGGAAGGTAGCTGGAAGAGGACGGATAGTCCTCTCCCCATCGGGCTCATTCAGTCATGGATTTGAATGCCCTATGGAAGGGCACAGCATCTATTACTGGAGTCGGTGGTGCCCCTTCCATGTGTTGATAACTAAATAGATCAGGATCACAATATATCACTCGACAAAGCAACTATTTTCCAAGCCATGCATCGCGAAGACCATGTGCCAGCTCCTGCAGGGTGATGACAGCGGGCTCGCGTTGGCCGAGCACTGGAATATGGGGAAAAATTGTCAAATCTGATCATATTACAGAGCGCTCCAAAGCAGAGAACCCCACAATATTCCAACCCCTAGTAGAAGACTACCAAAGATACCATCTCCAGCCGGCGACGGCATTGCCTACACATTCCTTTGGAGCATGAGTACTATCACCCCGTTGTGCGGAGTTAGGTAAATAATCTACAAAAGTTGAGATGTCCCATATATACACCCCACCCACAGGTAGCCTATGCTCCAGATATGAAAACATGGTTGCACTGTGAGCGCAAAACTGTGTTTGCACCGCCCCCCCTCCTTTCGTTGCCTCCTACTCCTTTTTCCGTGTTTGAACCCCCAGTTTCATCATTCTCCTCCTCTCTCTACGCATCCTAGTCGCTTCTTTGAGATCTCCCCGGTCCCTTTCCCCGCAATTGCCTTCTACAATCTCCTCTCCCTCCTCCTATGCGTCCTAACAATTTCGAGATGCCTCTCCCTAGCATCCTGCTTCCTTTGAAGCCTTGTAGTCTTCTTCTTCTTCACCCTCAGGAAGGTGGTTGTTTTACCGTCGTTGGTGGCTGAGAAGTCCTTGATGGTAACAAACTTTGACCTAGCCCTGATGCTATTGCCATCAATCTTTATGTTTCGGCTTGTGCAAGCATTCGCTTCAAGTGACCAGAAACCATTCCACCTGCTCTTGTGTCGCTGTGCTCTGAGGCTCTTGGGAACAAAGCAGCGGTCGATAGAGCATCGGAATACATAAGTTGTGTATAAGGTACCAGTCGCATTTGACCTGAGGGAGAATGATACGAAGGAGGGTCAAAATTTAATTACGGAGCGGTCGTACCATGCACGGGCTCTGAATTTGTGCCGTCAGTGGGGCTAGGTTGGAACATGGGACATTGCTCTCGGTTCATGCAAGGGGCAATTAAAGCGCCAGGCTCCTTTTCGATAGTTTGGTTGGCGAAGCTTCTCCCATTCCCGGTCATGGGGGGTTGAAACGCTTTGCCAACATTATTGATGTAGTCTTCTAGGATTGTCGAATGGGCGTAGGTGAGGGCCCCAAAGCCTATTAGCGTGCCTATTTCAATGACCCTGAGGACACTGCCGTTCAGATTTGGGTGTGACCAGAGTTGTTCGATGGTTTGGTGGCCGAGAGATGACTTCCCTATCGGGAGGATCCTGTTAGTAGCAATGATCAGATCATAGAGCCCTTCCGGCCGAGCCTTATTGCTCAAAATCGAGGTGTGCCTGATGTGTAGCGTAGGTTTTTGAAATAGATATTCGGCAGTCGAGCTATAAACAGAGTATCATCCGAGATGCCCGGCAACAACTACCCGTGATCTGCTCCTCTCTCTTGCCACTGGTAGACCCTTTCCATGCACCTGCTCATTGAAGTAAGTCGGTTAGCGACATCTCATATCCGACTTCCACCATTAGTAAGGGGCCTGACAGAGTCCCCGACATATGTAGTGAATTTGATACATAGGACTCCCAGCAGTCCACATCAATTCTCGCCCATGCACTTGGGGAAGCACAGCAAGAATCAGCTGACTATCCCCTTGAGCCTGACTAACATTCTATTGTCGGGTATCGCTGCTGACATGTTTTTCACTGCTGTGATGCCGGGACTGTACGCACAGTGCTTGAATTTCTTGACTGCACTGCGGAAACGGTTGGGCGGCGATTGGGTGCTCGGCCGGGATGGGGGAAGCAGGGTGTTAAGAAAGTACCTAACGTGGGAGGTAGGAGCGCTGAAGTACTTGCATGGCAGAGTCCGGTATTGTCTAAGGTGGGGGGGTGACAAGGATAAGCTCTCCGAGAGAACGGAGAAGCCACCACCTAGCAGGGATGGAACTCGGGACAGAGGGGCAGACACACGGTGAAAGAAAAGGGCTTAGCAAAGTGGAGAAGCGCCATGGTGAAGAGCATCAGTGAAGAAAAAAGAGGGGAAGCGAACGGGCAAAGAACTAGCCTCACGTAAGATTTGGAAGAAATATTGTGCTCAGGATGGGGATATCAGTGGAGATGTAACTGGGAGTCACAAAGGTAGAAAGACGGGCCACGAAGAAGCCAAGAAAACTACCTAGCGGTTTCGACCTTAGGTTACTGCATTTTGGGGGGGGGGAGACTGGAAATGGCGCTAGAGCTCTTGACCGACCGGTTGGGGCTTGGGAAGTGGAGGCGGGGGTAAGCAAATATCAGAATTCCCTAGGTGGTTGCAAAAAAGACGGGTGTACAGTACTCTAGTATCCCATGGACGGATGAGACATGCAAATTCCGCACCTTCCGAATGTAGTATATGCATCCATTAGCAAGACAGTAAATTATCAGCAGAGCTCAACCTCAACGAAGGCTGTTGAGATGCTGATGGAGGATAGTACTTTACCGAAGTCAAGATTCTCATTATTATTATCAGTCGCAATGCCGCCCAAACGAACCCCCTTTACCAGTCTTGAGAATGGAGCTGGAGTAGTTAAAAGACGACGAACCACAGCAGCTAAGAGTGACCCTAAGTCCTCCGGCCCGGTAAAGTCCAAGGAACAAGTTCCACGTATCAAGGTCCTTAAACCTTCGGACAAAGAGCTGGTCGAGCAGCTCCCTATTCCTCCGGAGTTTGACTATTTCAAAAGCCCTTTTCCAGCTCATGCTGCCCGTCCCTTGCTACCCAGTATCCCTGGTGGGCAGAACCGTTTGCCTCTGGACTTGTTTTGTCTTTTTTTCAAAGATTCAATACTCGATTCAATTGTAACAAATACAAACCGATATGCGGAGCTGAAGCAGACTCCATTTCAGGAGGTACAGGGTACCTCAGAGGCTGATAGAAAAAAGACACTAGGCCTATTGGGAGATGAGGAAGATATAGGACTCAGAGAGGAGCGGCCATGGAATCCAATGAGCCTGGGAGAGTTGAAAGTATTCATTGGATTGCAGATACTGATGGGAGTGTATCGGTATCCGGGGATTATTGACTATTGGTCTGGGGGCCAAGGTGTCAAGCATCCAGAATTCGAGAAGATGTCGTGCAACCGGTATCAGCAAATCAAGCGCTATTTTCATCTCTCCCCCCCAGATGAGACCTACCAGCAGGCTGAGTGGTGGCGGAAGATGGAACCACTGGCCTCACACCTCCGAAGCCATTTTCAGAAGCTCTATCTTCCTGGATCAAATGTTGCCTTCGATGAGATGATGGTGCTATTTAAGGGATGCTCTCTCCATACAATAAAAATGCCTAGTAAACCTATTGATCGGGGATATAAGATATATGCCCTTGCCAAGAAGGAATATACCTACTCTTTTCTTTTTTATTCTGGAGAGACCAAGAATGAGGAGAGTATTTTTACTCAAGAAACAGCTCCTTTTGCGCACCTCACCCCAGAACGTTCCCTACAATTATTCAACTCGAGTAATTTACTACTCTCAGAACCAGAACGCAAAGCTCGGTCCAAAGGCTTCACCCCTACCAGTCAAGCTGTGTGCCACCTCATCTTCCAGCTCCCCTTTCGCAGGTTTCAATTCAATATCTATATGGATAACTATTTCAGCAGTATTCCTTTATTTCAGCATTTACGAGACTATGGTATTGGCGCAGCCGGTACAACCCGTCCTGGACGCCATGACTTTCCTTCTGAGTTAGCTCTCGATAAGACAGTAGCTAGAAGGATTCTGGAATGGAATCATTTAAGTGGTACCATAGTCAATGGGGTATGCTCGGCCCTTTGGCAGGACAACAATATGGTGCTTTTTCTTACTACCATCCATGACCTCCGGCAATTGGTTCTGGCTAACCGCCGCAAGCCAAAAAAGAGTAGTACTAATGCTATCTCTGCCAGAAAACCGTTCAGTGAATTTGAGAACCGCAAACTGCTCCCCATACCAGAAATGATTGATGACTATAATCAATTTATGGGCGGAGTTGACATAGCCGATCAACTCCGTAGTAATTATCCTACTCATCAAAAAAGCCGACGAACCTGGCTACCACTTTGGTTTTGGGCTCTTGATACTACAGTTTCCAACTGCTATATCATTGACAAGCACCTACCCGGAGAGCGATCACATAAGGCTTTTCGCTTGCTTCTTGCTCGCTCACTTATTCAGCAAGGATGGTCAAGTGGAAACCCCCTCCTCCTACCTCAAATCCCCCACTATCGCAACCACATTACTAAACGAACTACTCTTCCTACCTTTCACCTTCGAAACCGAGTCCTTAGTGAGCACTCTGAGCACCACCAACCGGAATTCCGCCGACGCTGCTGGTATTGCCGCTACAAACAGATCAACGGAAATCCAAAAAACCCACCCCCAGCACATGAACGAGCAAAACACCTAGCTCTAATAAAAGTGAGTGTTACAGGTATCTGGTGCAGCTCTTGTGAATTACCATTATGTAAGGTACAAAATTGTTTTCATGATTTTCATACAGTATCATAGTTAGCAAAGTTGTCTTTACAATTATTTTTTCTTCCTTTTTCCACATACTTTTGATATCTCTCGCTTGTTTAGTAATAGGCACCACCTTCCTTTAATGGAAGGTGCGGAATCTGCATGTCTCATCCGTCCATGGGATAGACCATACCGGTACTTTCTCTACCATGCTATCCGTTGTCATGCTGGCTCACCATCTTTTCGTTTTTTTCCTCATGTAATGTCTAGTTATATATCAGCTATTCGGGTTGCATTATATGCTCCGATGTTACTATCTCACCTAGTGGGCTTACTAAGTCCCTAGTCTCATTTCCAGTCCTCTCAGAAAATGCAGTACTCTATCGTCCGCACAACTTTTCTCCTATAGTCTATATATTCCTTTGTACCGTATTCTATTAGAAAATACTGGGCGGGCTGAAAGAGGTTGACCCCGATGAGACCCATAATTGCCACCAAATAGTACTCTCGCATGCAACTGTCGATGGACATGGGGGAGTCATGAAAATGCAGCTCAGGTGGGAAGAGGTCAACCCCAGCGAGCCAGATATCGGCAGCCAAAGATCACGCATGTAATTGTCCTGGAATAACACATTTCTGAGCGACACCTGTGCTGGGGCGAAGTGTTTGGTTTTTTCTCGCAGTTTATCCCGCAGCTATTTCTGTGAAAAGAAAAAGAAAAACCCACCCCAATTCTGGAAAGTGCTAAAACGCGGGGAACAGAGTGATGTGATTTGAGTACATAAAAAAGGTGATGGAAGGCTAGGTTACATATCGCGAAAAAAACCACAGTAAACCCATATCCATCGCACGAACAATCAGCGATGCAATCAGAGCATTATATGGTAAATTTGGGTTAGTGTGTGATGAGCAAAGGACAAATTAGGAAACGGGAAGAAGTGGCGGTATTACGATACGGCCCTTGGACAGCTAAAGCACAGAAAAGGAAGCAAGAAAGAAAAGAAAAAAAAACCATTACAACTTTCAGAGCAAAGGAAACAAAGAAGAGGAAATTCTCTTCCAGGAAACAAGAGTCCAGGGTGAGGCAGAACAATCTATTGCCTCAAACAGCCTCAACTGGGTCCTTCCCTCCATTGCTTAAGGCAACATTCAGACAATCAATCAAGATGGAATAATCTGCCATCCATCGCTCCTCGTTCTCGCCCATACTGTCAAACAGCAGCAGAACCGGCTCACTCATCTGGAATTTTCCATTAAAGGAGACCATTCTCCACATGTCACCCATAGTGACAAATCCATAAGCGGTTCCACCGCCATTGTAATCCCACATGTCCTTCAGAGAGAGAAAGCACTGCTTTCTTGCTTGCCCGAGAGAGGCCTTCTTTGCTTCAACAATTATAACATACTGCGTTTGGTCGTAAGATATGAGGTCCATCACCACGAATTCCTCCACACCACTAGTATTTGAATCCTTCGAGGTAATTTCCTTCTCTCGTGATAAGCATAGATTCCGCGTAGTCTTACGCTTAAACAAAGAAAGTATGGGATAGATTGTAGAGACCACAATGTCATTTATGTTTGCCTCTTTGAAGTCGGGGTAGGCCTCTGTTGGGTATCCCCCAGCATCCATATACTCTACCAAGCGTTGATAAACCTTCCTCTTTGCCTCTAATACAGTGTCTGGTGTCAGCAAAACACTCTTGCCTTCTAGCATCTCCTTAACTGGAGTTCCAGGTAAGTTCAATCTAAGCTTCAGCCGCTTTTCCGCTTCGGGAATTGCCATATTTGAATATGACGTGGTCCACTTCCGGTTTCTCCCTTTTCGGACTTCTACTCAACCATTAGTAACTCATTGGTCTTGGTGCAATAACAAAACTTAAACATTCCGTTCAACCTACTTATCAAGTTGTCATTCTGAATTCCCACTCTGGAATCTTTGGTGGTGGCTTTGGGCGTTGACCCTATCATGTCTGCCTTGTGGTGGCCCATTGTCCACAAGGCCCCTGCCCACCAATCAAGGACCCATTAGGATGTGTGCTAACAATTAAATGCATAGATATCATCCAACTTACTGGCGAATTGTTGGGGTTGTTTGTTGTGATAGTGTTTGTGTAGGTGGTTGCTCCGCACGGCAGAGGCGCAGATTGAGTTCAGGGAGAAGAAAGGTTTAGATGTGCATGTATACTAGTTTTTACATTAATCCCAATCACTTATGGGCAGGAGAAGTGGGCCTGGAGGGAAGTACCTCAATCCCCTCTTGGGTAGTTCTGAGTCTGCGGGTTTTGCCGGAACCGATCACGAATGAATGTGCAAGAGTTCCCCTTGGAAGACCATGTTCTTGACCCCCGCTGGAGATGAGCAGGTGGATCTTGAATTTTAGTCCGCAGCGGATACAACAGGCTCCAATACACTTCGGTCCATAAACTTTAACACTGGAGATGCTCATCCAGTCAACACCCCACTTGCCAACTTCAATGGGAATCTTGTCCATGGTTTGTGCACCACCGGTATGGAAGAAGACACCCTGTTTTCGGAACAGCTTCTCGATCTTCTCCATCCGCTGCATGGCCCTGATCTCATTATTGACCGTCATGGTTGGGGCTCGTGCTGTGTTCAGGCGGATCGCCTTCCCCAGATGCTTCAGATTGACCAAATTGTTGTTCTTAACAGGGAGATACGTGATATCGTACCCCTCATCTTGTAAATGTCGGCACAAATCCAACACACACTTTGTTCTGTCTGTGATACAGTGGTGTGCTTTTTAGACTTGCCAAGCCTCGCCACATGCTCGATGGACGTATCGCCGGACCCTGTGGCTCGAGAGGTGAATAAGATCTCCTCCGGATGGGCTTCGTTGAGCTTCGCAACATGCTCACATGCAGTATGAATCACCTTCTCTGCTTCCCAGCCATAGGAATGTGTGTATAAATGAGAATTTTCGTTAAGACTGGTATGAATAGAAAGTGTAGCATGGAGCACGCAAGGACCTATAGGAGTAGTAGCTGGTATGTCAAGGTGGGTTCGTCGAGATCCCTTGTCCATTATTTTGGCTTGCTTGAGAACACCTATTCACCAGGGCCATTAGCTTGCCAATCGCTGAGCGAGAAATACAGAACGGAAGGAAAAAAGGAACGTAAATTTACCGATAGAAGGAGACATTATCACATCCGCCCTCAGGCAGTTCCCAACACCAACC
>QLOI01004885.1:417-17724 GCA_003313605.1 Tuber umbilicatum | reverse complement strand
CCCTTCCGGGCTCCGGCATGGGATAAGACTAAGTCTACTGTAAGATCCAGCAGGGTCGTTACATTTCCACCGTCCATTCCAAGTCTCCCTCAAACTCCTCAGGGGCTCATGGGTCTTGTTCTCTTCATGCACGAATTGGTGCTCAGTAAGGTTTCAGTAGTGATATATGGAATTCCAGGTGAATATGCTAGCGGTCGGAGATACTCAGTTTATAAGACAAGTGCCTTCTTTTTTCTAAAACTTGGAATGGTCCATAAAGCTTAGGACTTAGCTTTTTGGACGGTTGTTTGGAGCCGATGTTTTTTGCATTCAACATCACCTTGTTGTCAACTTTTATGTCCAGCTGTTCAATTGACTTTTTCTTGTAGTATTTCACCATGGCTTCCCTAGTACGCACCAATGTCTCAGCCACTTTCTGGTGTATCATTTTCATCCAATATACATAGATGGTAGCTCCTAAATTCTGAGCTTCCCTTTCTTTCATCCATTCGGTCTGTGGGTGGAACACATAATTTGTGAAGAATGGTGAAATTTTGTTGGTGTTTGTAGCCGAGTTGCTGTCCCATGTTCCGCTAGGGGGAGTAGTTGATACCAATTTCCCTGATCATAATTGACAAAATTTTGTAGGTATCCTTTCAACACTTTGTTGCTCCTCTCGGTTTGTCCGTCAGTTTGCGGGTGGTATCTGGTTGACATTTTTTATCTTATCCCCAGTAGCTTGCACAGTTATTCCCAAAATTCTTCTGAAAACTTTACGTCCATGTCCAATACTATTTCTGTTGGCAGCCCGTGTAGTTTCCTTACTCTCTGTTGGAAAACCTTTACCACATCTTTTACGTTTACATTCCTGAGCAGGCCCGTGAAATGGGCCATTTTGGTAAATCAGTCTACAACAACCATAATTTGTGTATGCCCTTGCGATTCTGGTAGATGGATGATGAAGTTGGTAGATATTGACACCCATGCTATATAAGGGACATGCAGCAGTTGTAACAACCCGTACCTGGTGTGTCGTGGAGACTTAATGTACTGACACTCATTGCATGATCGTACTTAGTCGTTTATCCACTTTGCCAAGCCTTTCCAGTAAAAATCTCTTGTGATTATTTCAAGAGACTTTTCTTGACTGAAACATCCTGCCACTTTAGAATCGTGGCATCCTTTCACAATTACTGTTCTCAATTCTTTATTGTCAGGTACTTGAAGACAATTTTTGTAGTAGAGGAACCCTTCCTTTAGTTGCTATTATTTTGGTAACGTTTTCCCATTGCGTTTCAAGGTTTCTAACTCTTTTTTCTGTTCTCTCCATTCTTCATCTTGCCCCCAGCAAGCAAGACTTGGTCAAGATATTCGGTAACAAACGTCTTCATTTCTACTTGTACGAGAGTGGTGTTAGATATTAAGATCTTTTCTTTTCTTGATTGATAATTCTACCGTTCATCCGATTCGTTGTAATTTTCGTTACTTTTTTGGATTTGCTTACAGTATACATTTTGTAGGCACAGATGTTTCTACTGCTAATATCCGTGTTGGAATAAAATAAGTACTTCCGAAACAATGGCTTGTACATTCTGTTTGGTCCAACTCATTGACTTCTATTATTCCCGAGTAGAAAATTTAAGTTACTATTAGTTGCGCTACGTGGTCATCTTTTCGTCCATGGTAGTCCTTAAAGCTGTAGTTTCACAGGAGTACTTTGAGTTTTCCAGCATAGTCAGCATCAATGGCTCCAGCTCCGACCTCAACTCCCTTCTTGCTTGCAAGTCCACTGCGAGATACTACTCCCCTGTAAGTCCCTTTTGGTAGACTGACAGCTATACCTGTGTCCATCAGTAACTGTCTCTTTGCTGGAAGTGCGGCGCCATTCAGAGCCGAGAGGTCGTAACCAGTAGCCATTCTTGATCCTTTCGTTGGTATTGTGGCAGCTTTGCACAATCTGTTAATTTGTATGTTGTGTTGTTTTAGCGATTCCTCTTCCATCGCTATTCCATCGTCTTCGTTACTTTCTGTTAAAGTGAAAGAGATTTGGAAATGTTCAGGTTTCAAAATAGATTACTCACTATGCACAGCTCTTCTCTGGACGGTACTCCTGCTGTCTACTCAGGTCATCAGGCTTTCCTCCTCTTGTTGTAGGTCGATATACGATCTTGAAATTATATTCTGCTAGTACTTTTACCAAGCGGATCTGCCTTCTGTTCTATTTCTTTGTTATGAGGAAATGTTGCAAATTTTGGTAGTCCAAATAGACCGTAAGTAGTTTTTCAGTTCCCAAAGGATAATGTCTTTATTCTTTGAATGCTTCCATTATCACTAATAGTCCCATATCATGGATTTCGTAGTTTCATTCCGCGGAATTCAATTTTCGTGAATGAGACACTACTAGGTGTCATTTCTTGGCCTGGAACTGTGACAGAACACAACCAAGGGCGAAGTCGCGTGCATCAGTCTCCACTACCATGTCCAATCCATGGTGGAAATGTCAAAGTATAAGAGTGTTAACGAATTTCTCTTTTAGAACCTCGAAAGCCTCGTTCTGCTCTGTACTCCAGCCAAATTTTGTAGGATTGCCTTTTGGGGTTTCCGTAATTGGTTTCCATATTGCTACAATATTTGGTATAAAACGTTAGTAAAAATTAACAAACCCAATGAAGATTTGAACCTCTTTTACCAAGCTTGGCACCTTCCATTCCCTTATAGATTTAACCTTTCTTTGGCTCATTTCCAAACCTCTGGTGTTAACATTGTAGCCGAGCAATTCAACCTCCACGACATGGAATATAGATTTCCCCACATTTATCGCCAGTTGATTTTCCTTTAGTTTTTGCAGAATCTTTTTGACCAGTCGAGTATGATCCTTCTTGTTTTCTGAATATATCAGAATATCATTCTGATTGATGACAACTCCTTGGTCCAAAAATTCACGAAGTACCTCATGCATCATTGATTGGAAGGTAGTGGGTACGTTAATCAATCTAAAAGACATGACCATATATTCGTAATGTTCATAACAGCATTGGAACGCTGTCCTCCACTCGTCTCCTTCCACTATTCATACCAAGAAATAACCTTTTTTGAGGTCGATTTTTGAAAAAATCTGGGATCTTTCAACATGGTCCCCGAGTTCCCTGATGATAGGTATTAGGTACCTATCGGCGATGGTAACTGAGTTCAGACCTCAGTAATCAACTACTAGACGTAGTTTACCATCTTCCTTAGGTACAAAGAGAATTGGAGCGCCGGCTGGCGATTGACTTAGTCAGATTTTTCCTAGCTGTAATATTTCATCCTAGTACTTCCTAAGTTCTTCTAGTTGCATTGCCGACAACGAATATATAATACCCCAAGGAGGTTCTTCTCCTTCCTTGATCCTAATAGTATGATTCCTTTTCCTCCCCAGGGGCATTTGTGTTGCAACTTCAACTTCAGAAAGTTGAACATACTCGTGATAGTGTTTCGGAATTTTATGTAGGATGTTTTCAATTCGTTCATCCTTACACTGTATTCAGCCAATAATCCACCTGTATTTGTTGAAAACCACAGTTTCGTTGTATTCCCACTTCTCTCCTAGTTCTTTATCGATTATATAGTTTAGACATGATTCTCTGGGGAAATACCATTCCCCCAGGTTTACAATATTAGTCATGTTGTGTTCCTTACACCACCTAAACGGAATAATCAAGTAGTAGTTTCCTGCATTTGCAATTTTGTAAGAAATTTCTGATTGGTGAGAGTTGTTACAATTTCCAATAATAGTGGACAGGTGAAGTGCTTTCTGCCACTCATAGTGGCAGAACCATCAAATCCTAAGATTTCAGTGGGATTTTGTCCCATTTTATAAAGAATATCATATTCTCACACGAGGCGCGCGTCAATCAGAAAGATATTAGATCCATAGTCTAATATCACGCAAACCTGGATCCTTTTTCCTGCTGTCTCAATATGTGCTGTGCCTTCTGGGCATTCATATCTTTTTGGTCGAGGTATTTTTGCCTTCTTTCTTAGCTCCACGAATGGATTGGGTTTTTATTTTTGTGACATTTTTGTGGATATTTGAGACCATGCCCACATAATTTCGGTCAATTAGACCTCCTCAGCCAAACAAATTCCATTAGCATTTACTTTTGATTGGGCATTCTAACTTAGTCTCTTGGCGTTTCACCAACACTCACAGAGAGAGCATGCAGTTCTTAGGATGCGTGCCCTTGCATCTATAACCTCATATTTTAGGTCATCAGGCAGCCCACTACTAGCGGTCTTTACCCCTTGCTGAAGGGTTCCCTCGAATCCTGCTTTTGCAACCTGCAGGTCCTCTCTGGGGGGTATCCACAAGCGTCCAGATAGGTACATAGTATTGCCACCGGATGCATAGGGCCGACCAATTACCCTGTTCTATCCTTCCCACGTTTGTTCTCCACCCTCATTTTATAACACTATATCGGCCACAGAATTCATATATCGGTACCTTTGAATCAATTCAAGAGAGACTATATCTTTGAAAAGTAAGTCTAGAGCCTTGTCCCCAGTGCATCCGGCATGTGTTAGTAAGGATGAAAAGCACCTGAGCAAAGTATACCTTGTCACTCTCAAAGGGTCATCTCCATTACCCCTACTGACTCTGCCTAGTATGATATCCCCTGACTTCATTTTATTCCCAAGTTGGTTCTTATCGGGAACCTTTGAGTTTCCGGAACACATGTCCGACTACCATCATTTATTTTCCCTGGTTGATCTATCGGGGGTTCTTACTACTGGTGGGTCAGAGAGGTTTTCCTCGTGTCTTTTCTTCAATTCCTATAGACAAGCGCACCTGTTGAGCACCCAATATATAGAATACCCGATCGCCGTCACCATCGGTGCCAAACTCCCCTAATCCTCCATTTCATGATCTGAAAAGTTTTCCCATACTCTTGTGGGTCTTGCTACCATTGCAACCTGTGCTAGGGGAGCGGGTGGTTGGTTTCTATTAACCAAATTTACACAAGGAAGATTTTTATTACGTTGGTGGTCATTCCGGTCCTCCTTTCGGGTACCCTTCCATGGAGCCTGTTGGATTGCCGTTGCTTGCATGTCCTTTCAACAAGTCTTCCATTTATGGTTTGTCAACCCGCATCGTGTACATCCCATATCCTATTTTCTGGCATCAATGAGGTTTTGAGTAATACCCTTGCGCATTTTTTCCCATTCTGTGGGTTTTTCTGCCTTAACCGTTTTATTCGACATTGAGGTCCTACCTTCCCAGTTGGTAGCCTTGTAAGCTGCACGTTCAGCTTTGGTGTACTACTTGCGCTTTTTAGTAAGTTTGGGTCCACCCTTTTCGTCATTGCGGTCCTTTTGTTTTGTTGTTTTGACTCAGCTTTCTTGGGTAGAGACTCGCAGTTCTAGTTTCCACTATTCGTAACGTTCCCCACATTTCCTCAATACTGCCTGCCATTCTGTATTGAGGTCATATTTTTCTAAAGACAGTCTTTCCAGTATTGGTAACGGTTCCTTATTCTCTAGCTTTTTCCACCACGCATTACTGGTTAATTGTACCTTAATATTAAGGTTCTTCATTTTTAATAACAGGGTGGAAATTTTTCCTGCGTATTTGACTTTATCCATATCCCTTAGTGTCTGGCGATCCTCTGCGGTACTGGCATATCTGTTGGTTATTTACTCATAGAAATATTGCTAAAGAATAAGTCCCTCTTTCTTTATATGGCCTAGTTCACCTGTCATGGCGCGTTGATACCAATTCGTGAAGTGCACAAGATTTTCTCCTTTGGTACCACTAATCACTTATAGTATCCTACGTATGTGTTTTTCCCAATGTTGTAGGTTTTGTCAGAAATAATCTTCACATTAGAGTAATCATGTCTTCACATTCTGGTTGTCCTTTGCCTTAAATAATTGCAGTGGTGTGGCATCCTTCTTTTTTAAATCAACCAATCCTTTACTTACTGCATCTATAAGTAGTTGCATTTGTTTGAAGTCCAGGTCTTGTTCAGGTGTTAATCTGTACCTAATTTGGCGCCGTCTTTGTTGCCACCTCCGTCAATCTTCATACGGGTCACTGTAACTTTCATTGTCTGAAGAGCTACTTGATGAACTATCATCATCATCATCTGGATGTCCAGGAGTATTCCTCGGTCCTTTCGGTGGCCTTTTCCCGCCACCACTAGGTCCAGCTTCTGTTTCCTGTATCTCAGGAGCCTTTCCTTTAGCTTTCCTATTTTCTGGAGAACCCCGGTTTTCTTCTGGTGCAGGCCTTTGATGTGGAATTCTTTCTCCTCCGTCGGCAATTACTGGTTGTTGGTTAATCTTGGCTGACAAGGCTTCCAGCAGTTCCTTCAATTCACTGATTTCTTCAACCTTTCGGGCTCCAAATTCTTTGTTAACCCTGTGGTTTCTTGCCATTCGTGCTTTGTCATCCTCAGTCACCTCTTTTTGTGCTGCTAATTCCCTTACTAATTCATCATGGTGTGATTGCAGGGTCTTAACTTCTGGTTCCAACAAGAGGCCTTGAGCGAAGGATTGTGTGTCAGTCGTTTTTATAGTGGTACGTAATTGTTGACTGACTTCTTGTTCTTGCTCTTGTTGTTAGCAAATTTTTTCTGCTTCCGCTCCTCGGCCTAATTCTGCTGTTTCCAATGCAGTACTAAGTGCCGATGTAACCATAGTACGGGTTTTCTGAATATTTTCTAGTTCTTCATCTACTAGTTCTCCTCCTTCCTTTACTCTTGTCCTAACATTTTCCAGGTCTCCCACTAAGCGCTGTTGAGAGTTGGACAGAGCGTGAAAGGCAATATGTTGCCGGTCTTCGGTTTCCTTTGCCGTCTGGTCAATACATCTTATTACCAAGTCAAGCTCTGCTAGAAAATCTCGCACTGTTCATCAAGCCTTGTGCTGAGTTCCCTGGTGTGGAGTTGAATATCTTTCAAGAAATCCAAGAGATTATTTAGCTTGTCCTCTTGGCGGTGGTTGTAGCAACCCCCTTATCTTGGTTTGTGATCGTCTTTGATCAACCCTTGAAGAGGGCCATACCACTGGCGTTCCGCTTTGGCTTGAGACATAACTTCCAGGGACAAATTGTTGTTCCGAAGTTGTGGTTAAAACTTGGTCAACATCTTCTTCGTCTAAGCCTTCTCCAATGGTTTTGTTCTTTCCTGTCAACCTTAATGCCATATCAGCGTAGGTCTCGGACTTTGAGTTTGAATCGTCAACATCACAGTAGAGTAGAAACCGTTCCGTTGTCTAACCGTCCTTGACAGTGGTATCGTGTAAGACCTTAACTGTGAAAGGATCTATTCCTCGGCTTTTAATTGTTTGGCGTATCCATTGTATGTAATGTCGTATTTTCTCCACGACATCTTTCTTACCAACCATGGGGGGCTTTCTTGGTCAGCAGGGTTGTAGTAACTTTGTTGTCAAAGTTTAGAACAAATTCACCAAAGCAGTGTTTGCAGATAATTTTGTTCTGGGACTGCTTAGTTCTTTGTCCCTTTGGTTATTCCTTGTTCTCAATTTTCCTATGCTGTCGTGTGGCTACTACAGGTCCACTAGTACAAGCTAGCATGACACTGCCTTTTATATGAGGTTCGAAATCGCCGCATTCGTCCTCGTCCTTGTTCTTGGAGGTCAAGTATTCCGCAAGTGGTTTGGGTAGTTCTTTTGTAGACGGCTTACTCCTGAGGATGAAAAACAAGAAGCACACAATAATAGCAAGAATGATCAAGATTATTTGACAAAGTTGTGTCAATTGTGCTTCAGTGACAGAGAGACTATCAATATAGTGTTACGGGTAACCAACTCAGAGCTCAGTAGAGTATGGTTAAGCATTAGGTATTCAATACGGGAGTAATGTCAGGAAGGCCTTGTAATAATAATCACAAATACTCAGTTCTCTAAAACTACTAAGAGTATTAATTGTAGATAATAACTTGTTATATTGATAAGATCTCTTCTCTGTTGCTGCTTCGACTAATAGCTGGGGAGGAACTCTTATATTTATATCCCACGTGAGTTTCCACGGCCAGTACCTTCAATACCTATACTAACTAAGTACCTCCGTAACAACAACTCATCTGTTCGTCTTATCAACCTGCGTGCGAACACTCGTAGACACTGAATACGTTCCCCGCTTCTGGTCATTTGGCTATTATAACTTTGTCTTCCTGAGGATGTACAAGACTCCGCCAGTCGAAAGTTATCGATGCCTTTGTCATATGAACTTAGTCTGAAATATGCCGCCCAAATGCGAATATACCAGTCATTCCTCAGTTATGGAGATGATCAGTTTCAATATCAGACACCGGTAACAACACAGAAGCATGACTGCATTATCCTTACATATAGTTGGTAGGCTCAGTGCTCCATAACTTCTTTGATTTGCCTAGAGAGATGACATTGCAGCTACGTCTCCTGAACTCTCGTCCGTTCTCACGGATCTATGACTTTTCATAGTCACGTAGTGCAATATCCTAATTTTGTCCTGCGAGATTTACTATTTATCCAGGTACTTTATGTATAGTACACTGGATTCCAGTTGTATGAGCAGTTCTCACTACCCCTCTCATATATCTTGCGAACAGCTTCTAGTCGGACAGATGGCGACCACGTATACGGTATTCAAGTTACTGGGAGGCCACCAATGTCGCGATTTTTGGTGGTTACAAGCAACTACCCATAGTGCTGCAGGCGACATCCAGGCCCTTTATTGGGGCTAGAGGGGGGGTGTTGGAATTGCATATGCCTAACACCTGAAGTCCTGGGCCCTAGATATATTCTACTGAGCTTCGAATAATATACTGGTAACACTTTACTTCAGATATCATAAATGTATTGAAGAGAATCTCATCAATGCTTGCTTGTTCTACACCTAAATTGATATACTATTGCACCTCCTAGTAATTCTAGTAAACAAAATTGTTTTTACTGCATTCTTCTTGACATATTCTCTGTCATCAGTTACCAGCCTTAGTCATGTTAGTTTACCTCATTTACACTACTTCCTAACATTTCACTTATAATATTTTCCAACCCCCCTTTCTTCCCCGCTGTTTTGTTCTTCTAAGTACCGCACCTCTCCCCTGACACTTCTGAAATCCTACCGGAGTCCCATGCTCGACTGGGGGTCTGACCATCTTGCAAGTATTCCGGGCTAAAACATGTTGTAGACCATAACACTTTTCCTTTGTTCTCAGTCATCTTTCAAAATACTTAATCTAATTTACTCCCTTATTTATCCATCACTTAGAGTCTGAATTCTATTTGTAGATAAAGTTTACCCAAACTGGCTATTATATCCGCCCCTTCAGACTCATGATAAAACTTTCAAATCACACGGCTATAACAGCCATACGGTTTCTCTTGGACCGGCGGATTTCATATAAAATTGTCAAGATCCGAGCTAGCAACTAGGTCCAGAATCTTTATTTCGGAGAAGCAATCCGTTTCGCAAACTTAAAACTCAAGATCCCCTACTCCGCTTACTCCTCCCAATTCTCTGTTTTCTTTTTTTCAGATCGACATATTGAACTACAATTGTGCAGCATAGCTCAGTCCATCCTCTCCGTCTCCCTGCACCCCGCCCGTTCATCCCTTATCACCACCTGTGGCCATCCGATTACTGTCAGGAATGTGCACCGTACGGTGCGAATAGTCCTCAACAACCGGACCGTTTGTGCCGAAAAGAAAAAACTTGATAATCGTTGTGCTATGACTGGATCTGCCTTAGCCGAAAAATTATCTGTCCCTTCCGGTTGTCTGCTGCTCATCAGTTTACTAGTCTATCCCTTGCCCGCAATCCTCTAAGCCAAAACATAATTAATGCTGCGATCCTCACTCGAGAAGTTAAGGGGGCCTCCCCTCTCAAAAAATGAGGGAAAAGTAAAAAAAACAAAAAATCCAATTTCTAGTCCTAAACACTCCCTGTGATAGCACAACTGTTCGCGATTTCCCTATCCGGCACAGAGAGTACGGTACTCGAGCACTAGCACTCATCCCCCGCCGCCATCTTGCCGCACAAGGGAAGCCGGCGAAGATCAGCAGTAAATCCACCGACAGGAAGCGAAAAGAAAGTTGAGAAAAGAAGAGCCGATGATACGAGAACAGAGCGTGTATGGTATTGTACTCTAGTGCTATTAGGAGTACCCTAAGTGCAGCTGCTCGTGCGATACCCCATTTATGTCCCCTCTTGGGCAGGATGTTTTTGCTTTTTTTCCCGCCTTTCTTCCTGCCTTCTTTCCAATAACCCGTGATGGTAGTGCGGCACCAGTAGAGTACTCTTATCGCGCGTCTCCGCCAACCGATATCCCGCTGGGTGTTTGGTGAGGACCGACAAAATATTGGCCGGCAAGGGTATTCTTGGCGGAGAACGTGCGAGTAGATCATAATCCTAATGCTTAGTCTCGTTCCCTTCCTCTCCCCCCTTTGGATCGGAAAGCGATAACGGAACCCTTTCTGCATCGATGCCGCTAACCATGGGGCTTCGCTCACGAGGCTACTGGTACTGGTGGATACGCTATCCAAGGGCGTCGTCACATGAAGCATTCACTGTTTTTGGCGAGTATCATGGGGCGCTTTGAGCGTCTGGCTGCGATCACGACAGTGGCTTGTCACTTCAACCTATACCGGTACACCGTCCAGTCACTGGGATAGGATTCTAGGTTGAAGGTGTACCGGTGAGGAGGAGGGGGGTTCGTTTCCTCGCAAATGGTGTCCCGACCAGGCTGTTGCGCCTTCCGTTGAGAGAGAAACCGAAGATATTCCATAACCCACTTCATATACCGAAAGATAGCAGGATGAATAATTGACTTGAATTGTAACGGTCTGATTTTACTGATACAGGGGAAACAAAAGAAATGAACCCCAAATCTGATCATAATAGGCAAGATCCGTTATCTAGGTCTTTATTGTTGTTGTTGAGGGGTGGTCCTAGCTTGTCCGACCAAGAAGAGCCTCTCCCGGCTTACATGCAGAGATTTCTGCATGCCCAGCTCTCTACAAAATATGGGCCCAGTACGGTACGTATTTTCCGGCTGCATCGATAAGGTGGAGATAATACTCGTGCGAGAACCTGTGTTGTGCGCGTGGTACAAACAGCGGGGGAAGGAGGTAAGGTATACTAGTACCGTGCATACACATATAAGAAACAGTCAACATCAGAAAAGCATATCCCTTTAGTCAGCCTTATCGCAACCTCAACACTGACTTCCAGGCATGGCGAATTTCGTTGGTGACCTATGGTAGTAAACGTTGACTTTTGCACCTTGCCGCAGTGACCCGCCGTACAGGCACAATAGGGTGCTCGAGTACCGGTATCGGCGGTATGTGCCCACAGGCACCCCGCGTCAGCCGAATCAGCTTTCCAGGTTCGATCAGGAAATCTAGGCCTAGCCAGACTGGGTTAGAGGTTGCCAGCATATTCGGATATGTGATGATTTGACGGGGGTGGCCAGCGGTCGGCCGACCCGACTCGACCGAGCTGGCATTATCATAGAAAGAAGGAAAGGAAAGGAAAGGAAAGGATCTAGAAGCAGCCGCAGTAATAATGAAAAATTGGAGGAGAAGGCTTTTCACTGGACCGAAAAGCCGATGAAGCCTGGGAATATCATCGGCAGGGGAATCATCCATTCCGTTTCGCAAGCCTGTTGGCTGGTCGGGGTCATGGGTTTCATGATGTTTTGTCAGGCCAGAGGGCGTGGCAGACAGTTGGGTACTTGCGGTTACTGGACCCTGATGCGAGGTGAGCTGTCCTACTGGGAGAGAAGGGAGTGAACCATATCTTCTTTCCGGAGCGAGGAATTTTTGATCTTTTTCCCCTCATTCCTACTGTGCTGGCGTAGGCGAAAGGAATTAGCGGTGATGATAGAATTGGAAAAGTCGTAACATAGAGAAGGTGGATCAAAGAATTTGAGAAAACTCCATAATACTACAGAATTGGTAGAACTACAAGTAGTAGGGGGGGAAGGATGATGTGTACGAGTACTCGAGTAGTGGGTCAATTTTGACAGGCATCACCAGCGAAGGGGAAAAAATATTGCTGTCGGCAGTGTGTCCTTTATACCGTATGATAACCAGGGTTCCTACGCTACAGTGGTCGCGAACCGGTAACTCTGGTAACAGAAGTCCAAGCAAGGGTGAGGGGAATTGTTTCTTTATACCGGTATTTGCAGCTGTGGCTGTTCAAAGTTGCAATGTAGCGGTTTTACTGGGATTACCAAGCTGCCACAGAGCACCGCCCACCCACCGTCCTACAGTATTATCGTTCCCCCGAAGGTCGTCAGTTTGACGGTCCTTCGACCATCCCAAAAAAAACAGTTCTCTTGCCGCCATGGCAGGACTCGCATTGGCTCCATAACTGAGGGAGGAAAAATTTCGTAGGTAAAAGGAGGAAAGTGGGGCTGTGAGAAATTGCGAGGGAAAGGAGTGATTCTAAGCACTGACGACCTTTTCGAAATCGACAGTTGAGGCCTGAAGCCGCCACAATCCAGTCCCGATCAATCAGCCGCGAAGGCCAAAAATAACCCAACATCGAGGTTTCCAACAACTCTCTTTGGCTGCACAGAGGAAGAGAGAGAGGGAGAAAGAGAGAGAGAGAGACGTGCGCACCTAGGAACCCCCCTCCCAACCAGTACCGTAAACCCCCCTTTCTATCGGACAACAACTTTGCCCCAGTTGAGTTGACCTACCTGCTGCCTGCTAGACTAGGCCCGCTGTCTTCTTTCCTTCTATTATTGAGATACCTCCCTCTCCTCTCTTACCACACAACACCCGACTTGGAGAAGAAACCCCGCCTGCTTGCTACTTGCTCGCTCGTTCTTCCTTTCACTTCTACTTCCCCCTCTCTACTGTTTCTACTGTTTTTCTACTCTCACGCCACAACTTAATCCTCTCTTTACCGTGAAACAAGTATCAGTTTTGTCGTCGTAACCGCGTCATCCGGTTTCCTAAAGTCTTATTCTCTGTCGGTCGGGTGTCTTTCCATTGACAACCGATCTTCCACCCTCAACCGCAACAAGGTACGGTTTTTTTTTTTTTTTTTTTCAAAGCTAATCGACCGCCGACTGCCGTACATTACAGTACACAATTCTTTCCGCCCCTCCTCCTTCCCGTCGGGGTTTCCCTCAAATTTTGGGTGGAGACTTGTTGTCTATTCTTGGCTTGGCTCGGCTGAGGAGAAAGGAGGTGGTGTGCGAAGTGCAAAGCAACGGAGCAACTGAAAGAAAGAAAGCCCTCTGACTAACACACATTCATCACCTTTCAGTCTCTCTCCCCCTTCGACCTCTATCACCTCAAGCACCATCAACAACACGAGGCTGTCATATCAGCTTTTAACTCTAGACCCCGTACGAGCCCTTCCTTTTTCCCCCTGTTGCCCCCTCATCCTCCATTTTACCACCCCTTCTTTCTCTTCCCCACTTAATTTTTCATCTTCATCTACTCCTTTTTTTTTCTTTGCGGAAGCACTTGTCCTCTGACGTGACGCCTGGTTTCTAGACCAGCACACGACGATTACAAGATCGTGTAGACATAACAACCAAAATAATAGTTCAGGATGACGACCATGGTAAGCTTCCTCTTTCATCAGCTCGGTTAATTTTTCACTATTTTCTACAGAACTTCAACCCTTTGCTTTGCACTCACTTGGATGGAACAACAAAGGGAGGGATGAATCGTTCGGGACAGTATGGCGACCGATGCAAATTTGAGGATTACTAACCTTAATTTGTTTGATCATAGGATTTACGGGTCGGAAATAAATATCGCATCGGTCGTAAGATTGGTAGTGGGAGCTTTGGGGACATTTACCTGGGTAAGTCTTCGGATTTTCTCTTGAAAAATCTGCTATTTCTTTTCTTTTTTCTTTTTTGAGGCTGACGAGGTTTGTCCCTTAGGCACCAACATTATTTCTGGTGAGGAGATCGCTATTAAACTTGAGTCGGTCAAGGCGAAACATCCTCAATTAGAATACGAGGCCAGAGTTTACAAGTCCTTGGCTGGAGGTGTCGGCATTCCCTTTGTCCGTTGGTTTGGTACCGAGTGCGATTACAATGCTATGGTTCTCGACTTGCTCGGTCCTAGTTTGGAAGATCTATTCAATTTTTGCAACAGGAAGTTCTCCTTGAAGACTGTCCTGCTTCTTGCAGACCAGTTAGTAAGTTTATCTAGTCAGATCATACCTCTGTTTCAATTACTGACATCCTTTCAGATATCCCGTATCGAGTATATCCATGCCAAGTCCTTCATCCACAGGGATATCAAACCAGACAACTTTCTGATGGGCATTGGCAAACGCGGAAACCAGGTCAACGTGATTGATTTCGGGCTTGCGAAAAAATACCGCGACCCAAAGACACATTTCCATATTCCCTACAGAGAGAACAAGAATTTGACTGGTACAGCTAGATATGCCTCAATCAATACTCATTTGGGGGTTGGTAAGTAGACTCCGCGCCAAGTTATTTTGGAACCGAGGCTGATTACCAATTCAGAGCAATCTCGCCGCGACGATATGGAGTCTTTGGGCTATGTGATGCTGTACTTCTGTCGTGGGTCTTTGCCCTGGCAAGGCCTGAAGGCTGCTACGAAGAAGCAGAAGTACGATAGGATTATGGAGAAAAAAATGACCACCCCTACTGAGGTTCTTTGTCGTGGATTCCCCAATGAGTTCGCCATTTATCTCAACTACACCCGTTCTTTGAGGTTTGACGACAAGCCCGATTACTCGTATCTGCGCAAGATCTTTAGGGACCTTTTTGTCAGAGAAGGATTCCAGTATGATTACGTTTTCGACTGGACTGTTTATAAATACGTAAGCTTTACCCATCCATTGATCCTATTGAAAGTTCCAGTGATCCCCCTGCTTCATTGGAAAAGGACATAGGTTAATCAATTCCGGGGAACTTTTCCCATGTTGACTCTTTAGCAGCAAAAAAATGCCCAGGCTATAGCTCAGGCTGCCGGAGGACAACAGGGTCCAGGTGAGGATGATGAGAAGGACCTGAATAAGCAGAGGACTCTGCGCACCAATGCTGCAACAGCTGGGCACCCCACTCCCCAAACATCCAGTAAGCCCGGTCCCGTCGGAGGATCCAGAAGGAAGGTTGTTGAGCGTGGAGCCATGGCTGGAGTTGACACTCCTGGTACCATGGATACCACTCGCGGACTTAGTGGGTCCGATAGGATGTAAGTGGATCCGAGAGATGCAAGGTTTATTCATGACTAATGGTATTTCAAAGGCTTCGCTCCGCATCTAAGGGTGCTCAAGCCGCTAACAATCCCGGTTTTGCCCCTCAGGCCGGTGGGTATCGCGTCAACAAGCGCGAAGACCAGCCTAGCGGTTCCGGTGGCGCACAGCAGTGGTATTGAGTGAAACTCTGATAACGCCAGATTTCTTGAAAAAAAAAAAAACGCTTGTGACTCTACTCTGGGGACTTTAAATTGGTTTGCAAGGAGCTGATGGATGGGTATAATGAGTTTCCGATTCTTTTTCCCTATCATGTGTGCGTGTGTGCTTGGGGCTTGCTTCGCGGTGGCCTAATCGTGGAGTTGGTTTCTTAAATTTCTCTTGTTACTCTTTCAATTTCACTTTTTTTGCTGTATTTTTTTCTTCTCACCTCTTTCTATCACCAGGCTACATAGTTTTGTCTCCGCTTTCTTTTCCTCTTCCGATGGACTGTTTGTATGATTTGCATGGGTATTATGGGCAGGATATCCAGGCGCATCTTCGATCAACCAGCCGGTTGCCAGCGTTCGTTCACCTACTTCATCATGCGATCATACCCCCGACACCTCCTCAACCGGTCTTGATCGTTTGTATAAAGGAGGCAGTCTCTCGGATCTGGTCTCAGATACATCGTTGTGGGTTTGTGTTGCATCTCATTCGGGTCAGCATTTCTCTTGGGCTGGTGGCATTTTTCATCTTAAATCAGTATCTCTTACAGTCGGTTCCTGCGGTATTACAAAACGGTCGTTGGTGCAAACGGATATCACGGGAGGGATCGATCGATACGGAATGGTCGACCTGGGGAGGAGAGCTTCATGGGTCCACGGTCCCCCTCTGTTTTTGCTTAAATTGGACGGCGTATGCCGGACGGCTGGCCGAGGGAGAGGGGAAGGGGGGTGTTGCTGGATGGATTTGCTTTTTATTTATTTCCTTTGCGATTTTATGCAAGTAAGCACACATGATTTGGGAGGCTTTTTCTGAATTGGAGAGGTTGCTTGTATACCTTTCTTAGCTTTCCTTGTTATTGAGGTCAGGGCCACGACCTCAAGTTCTTCGTATGTTTTTTGTTGATTCATCCCTGTAAAATGGGATTTAACTTGGGTGCTTGTGCTTTTCGGGTTTCTTCCCTTTTATATCTCCTGCGTTTGTTATATTTTTGCTTTCGTTTTTCCTTACTTGATGACCGGGGGAGAGTCTGTGGGCTTCTTCTGCGTCATGCAGCAGGTGTTCCTAAGACGCAGGTTGTTGGAGGATAGGATGGATGATTCATGAGATTTCGGGATGACCGGGTGGTTGGTGCTTGGGTTGAGGGGATGTGAGGCTTGGTTGAGGGGACGAAGAGATGATCTGCGAAAGGGCCGCTTCCGGGGTGGTCTTCTTTTTGTCTTTCTTTTTCTACCTTGGCCCTTTAGCACCAAGGTTATATAAGTTGGTGGCCGGTGAGATTTCTTAGCTAGCTCGCGCTCTTTTTTACCTTGCTATACTTTTATTTCTCTCATCGGCTTGCTCTTGCGGTTTGAAGGATGATTGGGTGGGGTAGGCGTGGGGATGGGTGATGCTGGTGAAGGGGGGAGTGGTGGATTAGCTACTAGGCTGCTGGCGAGATCTGATTTCCACATCCGCGATGCCGGAATTGGACCTTGCCTCTCGCCATTATTACGAGAATGAATGCCGATGGATTTCGATAGATTTGATACCCTATTATTGTTTTGCTCGCTGGTGATCACTATTGTGCCGTGATGTACGAGTATTAATACAAGTATTGTGCCTTTTATCTTATTTCCTCCACAAAACGAGATACCTTGTGATACAAGCAACAAAGCACACTACCGTACCGGTATCCCGTACGGTTGATAGACGATAGGTAGAGTACCGTATGAGTATATAAACTATAGCCGAATAGTGTCTTTGTAACTATCCAACCACGCTTGATGATTCACTCACTCGAAGTACCATAGCGTAATGATACCATAACCACTATTTAGCGGCATAGCGCCCTCATTCCTTCACTCCCCAATTCTCGATTCCCTTGACATAATATTATGATACCGGCGCTATGATGATACTGCACTTGCCACCCTCCCCGCCCGAGTAACGAT
>QLOI01004873.1:0-11181 GCA_003313605.1 Tuber umbilicatum | reverse complement strand
GGGATTTGTAGAATGGGGGTGGTGGGGGGAGGTAGTGGTTGAGGTGCTGGAGGGTTTGGGCATTGGCCGAGTCGAGCCTGGGCTTGTTAGTTTTGGTAGGAAGGGGGAACGGGGTGCGAGGTGATTTACTGAGTGAGTGCCCGACTGACGGTGCTTTCAAAGGCTTGGAGTAAGCCTGCCACGGCTCCCGCCTGAGTCGCGAATTTGAGGAGGAGATCTGAGAGGGTGTGCTTGCAGTCTAGGTCGCTGTGCTGGACTACGGTACTCAGATCGCTGACAGCTATCTCACTCTGTTTGAGCAATCTGGCGAGAGCAGGTGCTGCAGCAACGCTTGCTAGGCTCCTCTCCAGCGCTGTCTCGGTCGAGAGGAGTCCCGGGAAGTCTACAGTCGCATACTGAGAAGCGTTGTACCCCTCATAAGCAAACCTAGCCTGCGGCAAAGATGTCCTCGTCATCATTCCTGCCATTGGAAATCTATCCTGCAGCATGATCAAGCTTAGACATCCGAAAAGGAGCATTCCGAAAGAATAGCTCTTGCGATGACTCCGGAGGTACTTCAAGTAACTCGCAAAGGTCGCCTTCGATCCGTGCATGCTCCCGAAGATGGAGCTCTCGCTAACTCGCGAAGACGAAGAGGAGGAAGCCATCGGGATGTCTTCGGACTGGCGAATAGAGGTTTTCGGCTCATCTGAAACTCAAACGTTTAGTTCTACCCGAAGGACGAGTGGCATTGAAACGAGCATACCAAAATCCCATTTCGTTTCGAAGAGACTATCGAAGCTGGGAATTCCACTAGTCTTCCTATCCAGCCCCGGCTTCCTAAACCCTCCCAGCTCCTCATCCCCTTGCTGCACCGGAGCAGACGCAAGTGCATGAACACCACTCTCCGAGCGCTCACTAACCGGTGATGCAATGGTCGATGCCCCCTCCTCATCATACTCCTCCTCTTCTTCCTCGCCCTCGCTCATCCCAACAACCATCCCAGCAGCAACTACCGTCCCCCCCGAACCCCCACCTTCCCGATTACCACTCCAATGCACCCTCCTCCCGCTCTCCATCACCAGTTCCCCTCCGCCATACGACTGCAAGAACTGCGCCGTAATCGGAAACGGCAGGTCCGCGTTCGGGTTGAAGTCCCCGGCATTCCCGCGCGGGAGCGCCAGGCGATGGTGGAATACCCGTTCGCGCCGGGCCTGCTGCTCTGCCAGCCATTGCGCCCTGCGTTCATAGATCGGGACGCGATTGTACCCCTTCAGCACTGAGAAGGTGGCCGAAAGGGAGGTTTCTGCGGTGCCCGTGGAGAGCTCTTCCCAGGGATCCGTGGTTTCGGTCAGTGGTGTTGTTGACTGGGAGGGCGGCGGGGAGGTGAAGGAGGATGCTGGCGGAGTGGTGGTTTCGGCGGTTTCTACAGGCGAGGAGGACATGGCTTCAGGGCCCTTCTTCTCTCCGCTGCTTGTTCGAAGAGTAGTAGCGTCTATATAGGGCGCGGAGATTGTTTATATGTTCTGTTTTGATGCCTTCCGTTTCGTCTTGATATGACTCAGAGCAATTCACTCACATACTCGAGTAAATGGATAAATAGATAAACAAATAAACAAGAGTCAAAAAGAAGAAAAGAAAGTGTTACATGTGCGAACTTTAAGTAAAAAGACGGGGGAAGCGCCTCCTTTTATACGGGAATCCCCCCACTCATCCTTACATTCTGCCTTATCCCTAAACCATCGCACGTGCACCTATGAGTAATAGCACAACTCTGCTCCAAAGCACAGCTTGACTCCCCTGTCCTATGCCGGCGAACCAACGAACCAAAATACACGTAAACAATGACCTGCATTATGCCCCGTGCAGAGTACCATACCGTCGACGAGTTCCACCCCTGACACTTAGGCTCCGCCTTTCCGTCAAGGCGGGGAGGGGCATGGGGAACATTTATATATTGTGCCCCTCGCTCGCGCGCGGGGCTGTGATTCACTGGATGATTTGCACTTTTGTCACGGGGTCGACGTGTGAGTCACGTGTTGGAAGCCTGTGTGTGCGAAGCTGGTGTCGCGTGCAGGAGTGGGGAAGGGGAAGAAGTACATCCGTACTCGAGCAGAAGTCACCGGGAGGGGGAACGGAGGGGAGTTACCTGTACTCGAGTAGACCGAGCGATGCAAGTGCGGGTGATCGACTCGGAGAATTATTAGTTGAGGTGTGAGGAAGTGAAAGGTGAGTTTAGGACGAGTGACCAGATGTGAGGAGATGTTGAGGCAATTGGCACCACCGGGCCACAACTCTTTTTTGTATCGTATATATTATTAAGCGAGAAAAAAAGTAAACGGGTACGGTAGGTCGGTTTTTGGTGAGGTTCTGGTTTGTGGGGCAGGAAGCCTTGCTAAATTAAGCGTTTGGGCGTTCGAGTAACACGAGGCTCTTTTTTTCTATTTAGAACCGAACCATGCGATCCTTTTTTGTTGGTTGCCGCCGAGTTCGCCCAGTTCTGCATACCGGTACTGGCACTGTAGAGTACTGTACTCCTATAGGAACAATAATCCAGAACGGTGATCGCAAAAAAATGAAATTACAGTGTGACTGCCCAATAATCCACGTTTTTAGAGTATCATAATCATAATAATATTATCATGGAATTAAACTACACCTAACCCCAGAGACCCACCCTACCTGCGATACAAGAAAGCAATAATAAAAAGCAAGAGGAAATTAATGCTTCTCTATGTAATCTTGATTTTCGATAGTCACACTTTTAGTCTGTTTGTGCTGTTTAGCATAATTTCTAGATAGATAAATAGAGATAGGGAGGGTGAAGAGGAATGTTTTACCATGTGATTGACTTTATACACACCAACCAATCGTGCTGCAAGTTCAAACATGTTATTTCTCAGAGAGATAACGATAAACTGGGCATTCTTAGTTCGTTCCTTTATATACGAAGCGACAATAGAGACGTTTCTGAAATCCAACGCAGCATCAATTTCGTCCATCACGTATAATGGAGTGGGTTTATAATGATGTAGAGCAAACACCAACGCAAGGGAACTAAGCGTTTTCTCACCACCGGAAAGGTTGGAAATGTTCTTCCAACTCTTTTTCGGTGGCATAACACTGAAGAGAATTCCCTCCGAGAAGGGATCTAAACTGTCGACAAGCTCTAACTCAGCGTTACCGCCCATCGTGATCATTTGGTACATTTCCTTTAGCCGTAATGAGATGGCGCTAAATCCTTCCATGAACTCTTCGAGTCGTCGTTTCCGGAGGTCGTCCACCCGTTGTTTGGCGGAATCGCGAGCGATAACTGATTCCTCAAGGTCCTTGCTCCGCTTTTGGTAGTCCTCAACACGCTTACGGTACTCGGCAAGGACGGCCATGTCGACGTTTACGTTTTGCAGTTTTTCTATCCAGCAATCAAATCAGCATCCACCACAACGGGCCGCTTTGAACGGGGTACGAACCTTCTAGAGCCGCAATCTCGCCGTTCAAGTGAGCCTTATCCATGTCTGCCAGTTCATCTTCGGTATACTCAGGCAGACTAAGATCTTCTTCAGTAGCTTCAGCACCATCGCTGCAACCGATATTAGTGCCAAGCCCGGACCCATAACCGCGGTAACTACACACCTAACACTTTGCAATTCCAACTTGCTTAGCTCCTGCTCCCAGTGCCTTAACCTCTTCTGGTTATCTACAAGGGCCTTCTGGTGCTCTTCCAACTTATTCTTCATCTCAATTTCAGCAGCTCTAGTTTTGTTGAGTTCCCCTAGCTTCTCATCAAGTTCTTCCTTAACAGCAGCAAGTTCCTCTGACTTCTCCTCGAGATAAGCCTGCGCCTCCTCTGCCTTTGCATTGTCAGCTTCGGCCAGCTTTGCATGGTCCTGAATCTCCTCGTGCAACTCCTCAAGCTCGACTGCAATATTCTCAAGCTCTTTCGTGCTGCCGTTGAATGCCTTTTCGGCCTTCGTTCGACTCTTTTCGGCCTTGGTTCGGGCCATGTCGGCGTTGGAGAGTTGCTCATTCAGTGTCTCGAGCTGCTCCCTAATGCCGTCCACCTTAGACTTTTGTGATCTCAACTTGATTCCACCAACCTCCATGATCAAGTTCTGCAGGGACTTAATTCCTTTCTCTATCTCGGCAGTTTCAGAGTTGAGCCCCCCGATCTCTTGGCCCAGATGCTCAATCCTACTCTCAAGAATTGAAACCTGTTTGCCATCTACCTTAGAGGCTTTGCCTTGTGCGCTCAATTCTCGGATTCGTTTCTCCAAGTCAGTCCTTTGTTTGTTCCCAGCTTCAATCTCGAGCACAATCTTAGAAATCGTGACTTCTGCCTCTGGTATGCGCCCTTTTATATCCCTGAGAGTTGACTCCAGCTCGCTTCGCTGTTGTTGAAACTCCTGGAAGATTCTTTCTTGTGCGTCTCTATCGGCTTCCAATTTGGCAACTGCCTCCTTGGAGGTGTCGGCAACAAGTTTACTTGACATCCTTCCTTTGGAGACAGTTTGGCCACCTCCAGTCATAGTACCCGATTTATCAATCAGCTGTCCCTCTAGTGTCACAACCCTCCATCTCTTGGCTCCGTACGCAATCCGGTTGGCTTGAGCAAGGTCATTTGCAACAAGGGTATCTTGGAGGACGCTGTAGAAGGCAGGAGCAAGTATTGGGCTCTTTGGCTTGACAAGGTCGAACAACCTAGGCACATTCTCTGGCGTTCCAATTTCATTAAGGTTTCTAGAGTGAAGTTTGTCGAGGCAAATGAAGTTGGCTCTTCCGAGGTTATTCTTGCGAAGGTAGTCAATACACTGTTGACCTGCCTCAACGCTATCCACAACCATGTTGTCGAGCTGGGGACAAGCAGTCGAGATAGCGACATCATATCTAGAATCAATCGTTCCAAGATTCCCGAGACGGCCATGGAATCCTTCGATTCTACCAGACTCTTTCAATCGCATCAGTCCAGTCAAGACGTTACCCTGAGTCCGGGTGGCGGCAAGGGAGGCCTTGGCTTCATCGGCCTTTTGTCTTGCCCCAGAAACGTTGTTCCGCAACTGCGGCTCCCTCTGGTTTATTTTCTCGAGCTCAGCCTGCACTTTCTGACCCTGCTTGCTGAGCTTCGCGACCTCCTTCTGACAATCCTTGAGCTCCTGTTCCTTCACAGCGCGGGACTCGTCGATGACAGCGATTTTTGTTTGAGCTTCCTCCAGAGCGTTCTGGCTAGCATTATTTTTCTCGTAAAGGATATCAAGCTCACTCTGTGCAACCGCAATGGCAGACTGCTTCTCGTTGATCTTCTCCTTCCACGGTTCCAGCGCCTTTTGCTTAACAGCGATCTGATCCGAATATCCCTGCGTTTTCTCTGCGCATATATATTAACTTCGTTCAAAGAAACACGAGTATCAGGAAGCTGGGTAGCCACCTTTGAGAGTATCACGGATGCGATCCAACTCTTGTTCTTCGGCGCCCAAATTCGCTTCCAAAGTCGCAATCTGTTTACCAAATCTCTCGAGATCCTGCGTGTGTTTCTCAATCGTAGCAGCCGCCTCTGATGTAGCTAACCTATTCTTTTAGACATTAGCCTACAATATAACGCATTTCAAGATCCGTGGGGACAAACCGTCTGAATAGCCTTTTGTAATTTTTTCTGCTTCTGGGTAAGAAACTTCTCTTTCTCCTGAAACTTGACATTCTCTTTTTCGCTCTTGGCTAGCTCCTTAAGAATAGCTTTTGTAGCAGCTTCCACTTCCTCCACTTCCTTAGAACCGGCTTTGTACTTTTTCTCTAATTTCTTGATCTCATCTTCGTTGCCCCGATGCTTCTCTAGCTCCTCATCTAGTTGTGCTTGTAATTGAGTGGTCATCTCTGCGGTGACATTGATATTCGCCGTACTATCCGCGATATGAATTTGGTAAAGCGCAGACTTTCTCACCGTAAGCTCATTCTCGTTCCGGATGAACTCAAGTGCGGCCTCCTTTTTGTCTTCGAGGCTGTTTTTTTCCTTCTCGACATGTTGTACCCTAGTAGATTTCTCAACGCAAATCTCATTGAGTTCTTCGACTTGGGTGGCAGACTCCTCGATGGGTTGTTTATATTTACTTGTGCCGATGATGTCTTCTAGATATTCCAGCAAACCGTCATCGCTGTCGTGCTGAGCTTTAGGCTTCATTTGAGCAATACTCTCAACTTCGCCCTGGAGGATAAGAAATCGCTTGTGGTCAAGATCAATTCCGCGACCACGGAGGAGAGTCGTAACCTGGGTATAATCACTCGTTCCGCCATTGATGTAATATTTGCTAGAGTTATTCTTGAAGGCTCGACGGGAGACAACCAACTTTGAATCTGGAACCACTTCATGCCCACCGCCGCCCGCATCAAGGACTTCTTGAAAATGGACTTCGACTTCGCAGTAATCAAGGTTCGGGAAAGCTGCCGAATTGTGAATTAGGGCTGAAATCTTGCCTTGTCGCATCTTGCTTGCGCGGAATCCAAAGACGAATAGAAGAGAGTCGATGACATTAGACTTTCCCGAACCGTTTGGCCCGACAACAGACGAGAATGAAGCATGGAAAGGTCCAACTTCCTGCCTGCCAGCATACGACTTGAAATTCATTAATATTAAGTGAGTAATGACTAGGCGAGGCTTAGGCCCTTGTTCTTGTTCCAACTGCTGTTGTTGGAAAAGAGCATTTGCTCTGGATTTCACAATGACTGGAGGATTTTGCGAGCTATTCGAATAGGAAGACGTAGGTCGTGGGGTAGCTGCATCTCCTCCGGCCACCAACGATGTCACCATTTCTTCAAGAGGCTTAATAGGAGTAGTTGGTGTAGCTTCTGGTTGTGGCTCTGGTGGTGGTGCGACCGCTGGTGTCGGTCGACCAGATGGTGTTGGGGAAGGTGTACGAAGCTGTCCAGTAGGTCCAAGGGCTTGTGAAAGTAACCGTGCGGGTGTCGCTGATGGTCGGGGCGTTTGCTTCTGGACAACAGGGTCTTCTGTAGAGCCTTCTCCCATGGGCGTATCTTCTTGCATAAGTGTATCCCCCTTCTCAGGCACTTGTTCTTTATCTAAGACATCCCCCCTATCCGAGCCCTCCTCTATCTCTGGAGTCTTTAACTTAGGCGGGGCTTTTTTCCTCGATGCGCGAGTTGCTCTAGGTTTAGGAGCAGCGGGCGGGGGAGCCTCTGACTCTGCCCCGGATCGTGTACGCCGAGCTCTGGCAGTTCTCGGTGGCGCAACTGCAGGAGCTGGTGCACTGGTGATTCTCCTTGACTTACGACGAGGTGTTGGACGAGGGGGAGGTGTTTCATTTTCCTCTTCGGCCTCCTCATAATCCCCCTCTTCCTTTACCGGGGCTTCCGATTCTACCTCTGACTCTGAGGATTCGACGATCTTTTTCGCACGTCGTGAGGCGGCTGCCCGCCTAGAAGGCCTGGCAGGGGTTACTGACGACATTGAGCCCCCGCGGATGTAGGATGCTGATCTAGGGTATAGATTGTCTGGGATTAAGGGTTAAAAGTTGATGGTTTGTGAAGTCGAGATACTCGGTAGAGAGTCCGGTGGGGAGAACGCGGCGAATTGTGGAGGGGAAATCAAAACATTTAAGACTTCTTGGCACAACAACATGAGCCTCACCCACTAACATTAGCCTAGTCACTGCCATAATTCGATACCATATCATGATTGCACCCTCCGGACGTGTTCGCGGATCACAAAGCATAAATTAACCAGGCGGACATCACATAACAACCCATACCTCCCCAATGAGGCAAGTAAACCAGATTCCGTGAAAGAGATACAGGATAGTACCAATAACATCACCCTTTCCCCGGCAACAAAGGTTGTCAACCTCAATAGCTCACTGTCTACTATAACACTACTCTGACTTCCTAAAGAATAAAATGGTTGAGCTCTTTGATAGCAATAGGCCTTGATTGTCTCTTACTCTAAATCCCTTATAACCATGGAAAAAACACCGAAACAAATCTGGTTTTTTTTATTTTAAAAAAAAGAATACATTATCGATGCAACATACCAATAATATTATAGTTATATTCTTTTGATGGTCAGGCATGACAAATACTAAAACATGACTTCCTGTCTATCTAACTATTGCTGTTCAAATAATGTGTTTGATAAAACAAGGGTACTCATGGTATTTATGATAGCTTTTCGCAGACTAAGATACTCGTAGGTGGACCACCGAATGGACTACGATGAACTGTGGCGGGCTAACTTTAAGACCTCAAAGAGGTTGGCAAATTATTTCTTAATTTATTAGTCTCACTACTATTTGCTTCATTTCCCATTATGAAGATACCTAGTAATATAATAGCAGGAAACCTTCCTAAATCTTGTAATCTAAAAATACAAGTTATACCACAACTCTTATATAAATAACAGAAGTAACGCAAATAGTATTTAATGAATGCTTATAGAGTTCTGCTGTAGCACCATAAACTATCCATATACTGTACACTGTCCTAGTATAGTATTGTAAAAACTTTTGTGATTCACTATCTCAGGAAGGGTGTTGGTATGTCTAGTGGATGTTGTATTGACCAGAGGCCCAAGAGGGTTAAGTGAGATATGACTCATGGGGGCCGAGTGATGGGATATGATTCAGATATTAAGTTTCTGTTTAGTATAATATAAAAATGAGTCTGTATACGAGAATAAAATTAGTTGAACTCTCAACAATAAAAGTTTAAGAATGAGTAAGTACAGTGACTCTTTAGAAAGTTGTCGTAGCTTTGGAATAGATAGTAAAGTTACAGAGAGTAGATGCTTGAGACCAGACTCAGACAAAATTGTCTTAGATTTTGGAGTTTTTATGATTCCGAGTCCTAAGACGAGAACTATGAGAATCATAAAATATCAGTAAAGGAAGATAAATATAAAGTAGAGCAAAATATCATACTATAGAACTAGAGTACCAAGAACTGGCTGAGCAATTCAATGTTTTCTTATCTTTATTTTGTGAACTCCTATAAGCAATGCCTTCAAGATGAATTAGCAAGAAACGAGGTCTAAAACCTAAAACGATTAGCCAAAGAGCAATGAGCCAACAAAGTATCAATCCAATTGTTCGAGTTGAGCGTACCTATACCCAGTAGCAGAAGATTCGTATTCTTACATTCCTTGAGCAACAGCAGATCCCTCTTAAGTGGTGTGGCTGATTCCGCAAGCCTACCCAGCAAAAAGCAGTAAACAAATTTCAGATTCCATGAAGAACGATTAGCAAATGGGTTCGGAAAAAAAGTTCTATTGAGAAAGTGGGTATCAATACCAAAGGAAGAGCTCCAGACCCACATATTGGGAACTATAGCCAATGCTGGTAGCCAGAGCTTGAGGAGAAGTTATATAGCGACTTGTTTAAATGGCGAGGGCAAGGACGAATTGTGAGGAGGGGATGGTTTCATGTTCAGGTGGGCTTTCGTTTTCGCGAGTTATATCCTGATCAGGATCCAGCAAGCTTTCGATTCAGTAATGGGTGGTTTGCTGGATTCCTGGGTCTGCATCGAATTAGTTTACGTAGCGTGACAAAAAAAGCACAGATGGTTCCTATCGAATACAAACTTTGATACTGAAATAGCTCTGATTCAATTGAAAAAACTCACAACCTCACATGACCAAGTTTCTTGAAACCATACTTCAGCTCTCAGTAAATCGATTTACGGAGTTTAATATTTGCAATCTCAATGAGATGCCAATCCTGTTCAAGTATTTAGAAGGCAAAACTTACGATGTGAAGGGGGAAAAAACTGTTTGGACAAAGCTGTCACAAAATGGCTGGGACAAACGTCAGGCATCATTAGTTCTTCGTGTCTTTGCAGATGGAATTCTGAGGGTTTCACCAATGGTTATTTTCCATGGGAAAGGGGAGCAACTAGGGCAGGAGTGACAGCATTATCATCCTGGGGTAGAGGTAGAATTTAATGAGAAGGCCTACATGAACGATCAGCTTTTCTTGTACTATCTTGATACCTACCTGATACCAGTTTTGGGTGGATGGCCAACACTATTCGCTTTGGACTTAATGGAATCTCATGAGACACCGGCAGTAATTGGGAAGTTACGGCAACACAACATTGCCCCCTCACTTATTCCGGGCAGCTGCACTAGTCATGTTCAGCCATTGGACGTTTCAATAAACAAGCCCCTCAAAGAAATCACACGGGAGCTTACCGACATGGCCATCTTCGAAACTGAAAGTGCAGAGGCCTTTCACCGGTGAAGTGTCAGTGATCGCTGTATCCTTACTACCTCCTGTGTTGGGGATGCGTACTACCAGTTTCATATTGAAAAAGGTGATTTAATATGTCATGCTTTTCAGAAGGTGGGGCTAAATAATAATCTCTTCCCGCTGATGGAAGTTGTGATGTGGAGTTAGATATCAAGGGATTTGGGGACTTGGAGATTGGGAATTGGCGGGATGACTATCAAGCGCTAGATTCAATGACTGATATTCCTGTAGATAATAATGATGATAATACAATAGAATTTGTTTAATTTATTTTTGTTTATAAATTCACTGATACTAATAACTTGTCTGGAGTCTAACTCTGGTCAAAAAAGCAAATACATGTCCTATTCGTCATTGCTGATCACTAACTCAAGAAGGCAAGCCAAGACCTCACTTGGATGTTTCGTCATTTGCCGCAATGTCCTGAGATGGTGAATTGCAAAAGTTCTTACGGTACTAGTCAGCAATCTACAGATGTTCTACCCCTGCAACATGATTTATACAAGTGAACAGCCTCTTTTACTATTGTTCTCGGTGCTGCCAACTCACTCTGCTATTTTCTCCTGACATCCAAGGCCGAGCATTCCACGTAAACCCGTATCCTTTCTCTATATAAAGTGAGGAGATCTCTTTGGTTCTGTGCTTTTGGCGTAGGCTCGAAATACACATTTTAAGTCACTGATACTGCCTTCTTCAGGACTACATAGTACAGTACCTCTATTGACTCAGTGGACTGGGAGACGTATTCTGTCACCACGTACAGTCGTGTCCGGAAAGTCTTCGCACCCCTGCAGCGCAACCGCACAACACTCGATCACCCCAACAACTACCTCCACCATGACCTCCCCACATACCAGAAGAGCTAGAGAAGACCTGAATAAACAAATATATACTCTGTATAAACATACAGACATGGGATATAGTAAAATTTCTCAGTCTCTAGGCATCTCCAAGTCCA
>QLOI01004869.1:0-17771 GCA_003313605.1 Tuber umbilicatum | reverse complement strand
TGCTCTCACTCGGCAACCTGACGAAGAAGGGGGACGTCCGCATACAGTGGGACCCGGAGAGGAGCGTGAGTATCGGGCGGTTGGAGCACAGGAGTATACAGATTGGCATCGGGAGGGGGATCGTCGAGAAGTGGGCTGGTGAGTGGGTCGTCGGGATCGAGGATGTTACCGAGTTGGCGAGGAGGATTGGCGGCTTGGTCGCTGAGGGGAGGGTTGAGGAGGCGGAGGCGTTGAGGCCTGTCGAGAGGGTTTATCCCGTCTCGGAGGAGTTGAGGAGGCTTCTCGCCATGGATTTGGAGGTTGTGGGTGGTGACACTAGCGAGGCGGAGTAGGGGTGGATTTGAGCGGTTGTGTGCGGGCGGAGTATCGTAGCTTGGGGAGGTCTTACCGGCTCTTTGTTGTGAATCTTGTACGCGGCTATCATAGAATGATAGATTATTCGTACCCCATAGCATTGTGCCCCGATTACAGTAGACTGCACTGCCTGAATCTGCAAAGGCCAATCAATCTATTCCTCAATTAACCCATATCCAACCGGGAAGCGCGGCAGATATTGAAAGATGGTCTCTCCCTGTCTTGATTCGCAAAAGTCCGGTTATCCCGACCCTTTATCACAAATATTGTATGATGGTATATTGATTTGCGTACAAATCTATAATTTATTTACTTCCGAGTAGCTATGATACCTCCTGAAATGCGCCCCAATGTATGCAAATACAAGCCTGATCGTTTCCCAAACATTACGGCGGCACAAGTACGACTCAACCCTCCGCCGATTACACCGTCGCGAGCCAGCCACCATAACCCGAGTACTATACCGGATCCTCTTTGCAGAACCCCCACTGCGAATACACCACAAAAAGTAAAATATTCATAAAACCGAAGCACACCAACCACCAACGCCTCGGGAAGTCCGACTGCCTGTTATAGGTACCCTATCAGCAGCGCGCGCAAACGAAAACAATAATGAGATTGTAAATTTGCGCAGGACGGAGTTAACGTCGCAACGGCATACCTGGTCGGCGGGACCCTTACGAATCTTCCAAAAGGGGAGGCACCGTTCCAGGGTATCCATCGAACCTCCTCCCACCGCCAGAAACCTCTGCGCCAATTCTTCGATTCCAATCCTTCTCGCTGCCCACTCACCCTTTTCACCGCCGCGTGTAGGCATTCGTTTGCCATAGGACGGTCTAACACTCGCTGGGCGCATCCCCGGGATGGAATCGATGTGCAACTCGGAATGCCCCCTGGCGACCCCACAGTATCAGAAGATACCCGTACGTCTTTATTGTGATATGGATTGGTGTTGGCGATACGATGGTTCTATTTGCAAGTGATGTGCAGGACAGCACCATAAGGTCTGATATCAGACATTACGAGGACAAAACCGGCTTGACGGGGTGTAAAACACACCCACATTAGGACTTTAATTTCCCCTTTCAAGCGTCAAAACCCTACGGATTCCCCGGAAAGAGGCTCCAAAAACGGTAACAGGATATATGATTCCCGTAGACTTTCACACCACATATACCTAGAACGTATTAAGCCCCTCTCTGTTACATTATTTTTAAACATTGCGGGGAATTAGCAACCCCAAAACCCTCAATTCTGGTGCGTTCTGCAGCGTGACATCAATTATACCAACACTTCTAACCGAGTGAGATCTCGTGATGATCAGGGCCGGTGCATATTGGCTCTTCAGTTGAGGAGGGAAGAAAGGAACGAAGGAGGGGTTTAATCTTCTAATTTTGGTAAACGGCGCCACCAGCATCGCCACCCTCGTCATCATCTCCCGATTCTAGTTCTTCACGGCCAATCTTCCCAGTATCATCCGACCCCATCCCCTCCCTCCCGGCAACCATGACGGGTTCGCCAAAGTCTGGTTTCCAGTCACCATCGTCCAGCCCCATAGCAACCATGACACTCCATCTGAGTTCGTTGATCCCAACGCGTTTACCCCCCTTCTTAGCGGGACTCGCAGCCGTGCCGATAATCTCACCGAGACCACAACTCACTCTCGCGGGGCGCCAATCCCCCTCCACACGCCGCTCATTCCCGTCACCCCCCTCCAGCATGGCGCGTGCCCGGACCAAGCTCCCGACCAACTCCCCCGGGCGCAGCCTATCGACCTTGGAGAGCACGACCTGGAAAGCAACACCGTGCTCCGCGAACGTGCGCACCATCAGCCGGTCGAAGGCCTTGAAGCCGTGCTCTGCGTCGATGAGAAGGAAGACCCTGCGCAGCTCCCGCCGCCGCTGCAGGTACTTCATCACTTGCACACCCCACTCCTCGCGAGAGTTGTGACCGTAGCCCGGCATGTCTAGTAGCACGCCCCGCCCGTTAGCGATGGAGTATGCGTTTAGCAGCCTCGTGCGGCCCGGTTTGGAGGATGTGTGCGCGAGCGGCTTGTTTAGGAGGGCGTTCAGCAGTGAGGACTTGCCTACGTTGCTGCGGCCTAGGAAGGCCACTTCGGGCGCTGTGCCGAAGCATATGTGCTTGAACTTGGAGGCCGACCACAAGTGCTGTGGCTGGCGGCGGGTGAAGAACTTCGCGGCCGTGCTGAGTTGGGTGCTGCTTGGTGTCGGGGTTTCCCAGCGATAGGTGGAGCCCGTTGGATGCTCGGTGTATTTTGCAAGGAGGGCTGTGAGGTTGGGGTTTCGTATGTCGGCGGGTACTGGTTGAGGGGGATGGTATATTATGCGGGTGGTGGGAGAGGAGGAGAGTGCGCGGGTATGTATGCTTGTGCTTGTGCGTAAGGTTTGCAGGGCGGTGGCAGTGGTGGATGGGAGGAGTATGTTTGGTGGCATTGTCCTGCAGGCCGTATGATACCGGGATTACTGTTGAAATGGGGAGAGGTCTGTCCTGCTGCGGGTCGCTCACGGTGGTTGTGATTGCATCGCAAATGTGGTGGCAGGACGAACATGGTACCGGTGGATATGTGTGTTGTTGTGTGCAGTGCCCGGGTTAGGTTTTATCCCCATTAATATTTTTCTCGCTTCCGCACTTTTTTAAAAAAATAGTGATATCATTGTACAGTACCTTGTGCTTCTAGATACAAGTACAAGTACCGTGCCGATTACTCGAGTATCACAACTCCCATCAAAGCCTTGCCCCTTATCAATCATACACCGGGTCGCATCCATCACCGTGCGTCAACAGAGCCTCCAAGACTTCCCACACCCACAAGCACCGACAATACAAGTACTGCACACTGTTCCCCGCACCGTATGACCAAGGCTGCAATACTCGTACAGCGTGATATTCGAATCATCCCGATAAATGAAGAAACCAGGGTACCAATGCCACGCCCACACCTTTCCCACCCGCATGGCAAGTCAGCTGGTTTATTTATTTATTACGAGGGTTAGGTTTATTAACTTGACTACTCGAGTAGACTAGATTATCAAACTGAACTGACCAACTCCGCATAAACGAACCCAAGGAAACAACAGAAAAATGCCAGAGACCAAAAAGACAGCAAGGGAATTGCTAATACAGTTTACAAGAAGTGAATGAAGGAACAAAAGGGGAGGGGGGAGGCTGACAGGGGATATACGAAAAAACCTAAGGGAATAAATAAGAGACTAGGTGCAGCATGTATAAACAGTGATTGTTCTTTAAAGACATCTTCCGCTAGATAGTCGAGTGGATGGGCGGGCCGCTTGCGCCCTCAACCGACTTCGGAAGAAGGGGAAGAAATGAATATTGTCGTTTCTTGCTTTTGCAAGGTCCGCCTCTTCACCTGGTTAGGCAGATTGGGTCGTATTTCATTTATTTTCATTTTTTTTATCGAGTTTCCGGCTTCGGGCCTTGCGGTCACTATAGCAAGGCGGGGTGGATATCGACCCTTTGTTTTTCTTTTTTTAAAAAAATGCTGCAAGTAGGAGTAACAAGTATCGCAGAGGTTTTTTTTGTTTTCCCCGAAGGGGCATGATGAGTCGATACTGATCAAGCCATGAGCGGGAAAAATTATGGCTGCCAGGGCATACCGCCCAGCGACCCGGCTGAATCCGGGTACACGAAGAAGCTGATTGCGATGATAGTATATCTACAGTATTTATCAGCCCGAGCTCGACAAAGGGGACAAAAGAGGCATTTGTCACTCACATCCCCAATAACATAGCCCCCTCCAGGTAATTACTCTTCCCGTCCTGGATGAGATAGTTTGTGATGAGTACGCTCACAAAGAAAACCACCGTCTCAAAGGTCTGGAAGTACAGGCTCATGGGCTGCCCGATAATCCACCCAAGGATGACCAAAAACGGGGTGACCAGCAAGGCGATTTGCATGCTGCTACCGATAGCAACACCAATGGCGAGGTCCATCTATGCACAAAACAACGCTGGTTAGCCCGCGCCCACTTTCTCTTATCCGGTGGAACGTATCAGGCCCTGACAATATTGCTCAGGCTTTGCCCGACAGGGGGCGATGGGCGTCGCGTGGTACCGAGATCACATCACCCGTAGGCAGCAGCCTTCTGCGGCTGAAATGCAGGAAAAATGGTGGGGCGCGCGCGTGGGGTGCATGATTGTGTGGAAGGACTATAAGAAGGACCCTGTAAGGGCAGGAAGGGGAAATGACAAATGGGGCGAAGGAAAGAGCAAATGTGGAAATTTTTATCATTCGAATGGGGTAATAGTGGAAGCATCGCACGAACCTTGTTTTTCATAGCCACCACGACCGCTGTAACGTGCTCGGCAGCATTGCCCACGATTGGGATGAGGATCAACCCAATAAACGTCTTGCTGATACCTGAGCTGGCAACTATATCGTCTATAGAGCCAACCAAGTATTCCGCGCAAATCGCGACCATAACTGTCACCACCACCAAAACAATTCCTGATTCAACGCCCGATAGCAGCGGTGTCTGCCGCTCCGGTGACTCGCCATCGTGCTCGCTAGATTCGTGCTGGGCATCGAAGAGAGAGGCGTGAGTTTTGAGTTGGAAAACCAGGTAAAGGACATAGAGGATCAATAGGACTACAGATGTGCCACGGGACAAGTCAAGGATAAGTTTAAACGATGCATCCTTAGGCCCAGAGAGCGTCGAATAGAGCGCCGCAGGAATTATCAAGGATGATGTCGCGACAGCCATAAGTGATGACATGGTAGATGCAACAGTGGTGTTAAAACTCTGTTCATAATGCTTGAGGCCCCCGAAAAAGAAACACATTCCCAAGACCTAAGCGGAAAGAAAGAAATGCGCAGTTAGAATCCAACGAATGGCAAAAAAGTGATATGCGAACCCACCAAAAGGATATTGGATAAAATGCTACCCAACATGCTGGCCTGCACAATTCTGATTTCTCCCTTTGTAAGTGCGACAATGCTAACAATCAATTCCACCGCATTTCCAAATGTCGCATTCAACAGCCCGCCCAGAGTTTCTCCCACCATGAGGGCCAGCTCCTCAGTGGCAAAGCTCAGCAAGGCCGCCAAAGGAATAATGGCCAAGAAGTTCATGACGAAGATCGCAGTCGAGTTCCATTTCATAACGCCCGCGATGATGCCGAGGGGCACGAAGACGAGAAGGGTGTTCACATAGTTGCTGAGCAGAATGACCTTCGTTTTGGAGAACACATGCCGAACGAACCCGCCCCTTCCAGTCCCCCGGCTCCGCGGCACTACATGGCCATTCGCAGTACTACAGTAGCCGTTTCCGTTCGGCCGATCTAGGAGAGGATCTTGTTCCGAAGGAAGGCCTCCTTCGATATCTTCAAACGGAGGCATCCGCCGAATACCACGTGTGATTAAAGAGACGCGTCTTTTCAATAACCCTGTCCAAAGGTTCCAGCGATGGTGCCGATACGGCACCAGGCCGGTCTTTGTTAGCTGAATATCCTTCAGTTTGAAGTCTTATGTTCGCTGTTCCGAAAGTAAGGGTGCGGGTATCCGAGAACAAAGAAATGAGGTTGTAGATACAATAGTAAAAATGGGCGCGACAACTGCAAGCGAGATCATCGAGTAGGTCCAAAAATGGCAAAGGTTCTGGGGGGAAGAATGAAAGAGGGAGCCCCATTAACTTATAGGAGTGAGTGATAGGAATGGTGGGGAAAGGGAGGTGTGGATGGGGAAGGGAGGCTGTTAAAATCCAAAAGCCGCCCCGAGCACGAAATGCAACACTCACACATGGTGCAGGTTTCCTTGACACAAATGAAGGCCTGGTTTACAAAACTTCTCCGAAAGGGAACACGTCTTCGATACTCCGGACAATCGGGCGTAACTCTAGTCAAGGGACAATTCGCCGAGCCAAGATCTAGGGCGGATCGTTGGAAAAGCGTGCTTGAAAAATCGGGGGGGAAACGGCGCAGCCCCAAAGGATGCGAGGCTTGGGCTCTACCAAGAGCGCCGCCGACCACAAGACACAATGATCAAAGGGGGGCTGCCCGGATGTGGCCTTGTGATGTGAACGGGTTGTTGGTGATCAGTGGACTGGAAGCGAACCTCCTTCTGGTGAGGGTTTCACTGGGAATAGCAAGTACCGCTCCGCAGGGTGGGAGAAAAAAAAAAAGAGAGAGGTTGTGAAGCGGGGCGAGAGGAGGCTGTGTAGGCGACGACTTGGAATCAAGGTCAGGTTGCAGAAAAGATGAGATGGTGGTGGGAAATAAAAAAATTCGACGAGTCCGATTACCGCCGCCGAGAGCGGCACCTGTAACGGATATGGTAAAATAGAAGGGCGCGTAGAAGGATGTAAGGAATGAGGATGGAGATGGAGATGGAGATGGATTGAAGATCAGGGAATGGTTCGCGGAGTCTGTGATTCTCGGCGGAGAGCAATGTGACGGAAGGTTACCAGTACTAGTACATGGAAAGTTATATGGGAGAGGGGGAAAGAGGGAGGGAGAGAGGGAGAGAGGGAGATAATCTATAGAATAGGATGACGGGCACAAACAAAGCAGGCCGCTGTAGGTAGGGGTGGGGGGGGGGGGATAGGGTACGAGACAAGATTCAACAGCTCCATGAACTCCCTTTTCATACGGTATGTGCCCCGTAAGGCGATAGTATCCGGGTTCTACAAACGAACTGATAACTGCATACACCGAGCGCCGGGAACGAGCGTAGCTCAGCTGCAATGGACAATTAGGATGCTACGATACCGTAATAGTATCATATATAGTTTTATAATAGGGTACGGGAATAGGAAGTTTTCCACCAGCACTTCCAATGACCCTCATGATGAAATACTGGGACGGTATGGGTCGAATGGACCACACGGTTCAAGGGGCGCCCGGGGTTCAACGGCGAGTGACGTAGATTGGATGGAGTGAATTGCACGACTGGTCGAGATTAATTGTTGTGCCATGTTTTTCGCATGATTGATATGATAGGGTAGTCTACTCGAGTACGGTACCGCGTACGAGTATCCACATGGCTGCACTCTGGTTTACTCGTGGGGAACTTAAGATTGCCGCATGCGGTGCGAGGGTCGGGCTGGATTGAGGCCATGATCCTCTCGACCCCTCACATACAATAAGGGTGAGATTCAGAAGCTCATCATCCTGACTCGAGTATCGCCAATTGCGAATAACAGGTTGGCATCCAGGACAAATCACGACATCCGTGTCTTCCCAACCACAATTGCAGCAAATCAGCGTGGAGCACCGCTCAAGTACCGGTACCGTACTCGAGTAGAGTAACCCACCCGTAACGGTACCAGCCATGCGTTCGCTGCATCGTGCGATACGATGTGAGTCCCCGAATCTGCGGTACCAGAAGTGAGCGACCTGATCTGGAACAGGATTCCACACCAACGGCACATCGAGCGATGCCCCGCGAGCACTAACTTCCTCACTAATACGGTACGGTACATAAAATGCTGACAATCACTTTTGACGACTCCAATGTGTGGGAGACTCCTCCCCACGTAAGGAAGAAGAAGAAGAAAAAAAACACCCCCTCAGGGCTAAAAATTTAGCCGTTTGTTTATTCTTGCAAGTATGTACTAGTACTAGTACTAAGTACAGTACCATACTCGAGTGCAGTCCTTACTGTAATCTGTGGTGCTCTTACAGTAAGAAGCACGGGTCCGAGGCAAGCACCGGCAGCCCACGACATGAGAAACGGGCGCGCTTTGCTCGAGCACAGTAAAGGATCGCGGTGCGAGCATCGCCGTGAGGCCCAAGAACCGGTCATCATCATAGTGAGAGAGAAGGGGCAAATTGAAACCCCGCCGCCCTTCCATTTGCCTGGCTGCGACCAACTGAAATCTAATGAACAGGAAAGTGTAGTTGCATCAACGCTTCGGGGCAACCTCCGTCTTCTTGGCATTGAGCTGATCTACTCCTAGAGTCCCAGGCAATGAGCATCCGAAAACAGTGATTCGCAAGATACCGGTATGTGGTAAAATCCGTGCATATCTGGGCGCCCATACAAACTCACAACTCGTATTTCTGATATTGCATGGGACGAGTAGAAGAGAGATCGAATTACCGCCAAACGACGCCAGCACCAGCACAGTACGGTGCTGGTATGCTGCTGTGGTCGGGGGATCCCGTGTCTCTGGGGGTCGATTCGGAGGCGAGGAAGGAAAAAAAGGGAAATACGCTCCCTCCCCCCCCTTCTTTCGTGCAGGGAGTGCGAACTTCTCTCGTTCTTCCCCGTTGTCTCATGCAAAAACAGCGAATCAGGGTTCTCGTTCACAACTGTGTTGACCGACCGGGATTATGAGTGCTGCGCTGGGAACGAGAGAGACATGTGCAGTACCAGTACCGGTCGGTACTGTACCCTAAAAACCGTAATAATATCGAGGATCTGACGGGACGTTGAAGTTACCCCTAGTAAGGTCTGTGCCATTTTTCTTCTCATCTGGTTCAACCGGGGCTGAAAGAGAATCTTCTCATCCTGTTTCTCTCCCCCTACCCGTAGCCCGGGGGGCAAGTTCTGGACATCCTAGCCTCGTCGTTCTCAATTATTCCGGCTTCTACTGCACGGTGCAAATACCGGTATCGTATTGTACTCGAGCACGGCGGGGAATTCTTTAACCGGAGCACTTCTGACTTCACGAAATGTCCAACTTCAAACTGCTAAGGCTCCTCGGCAACAGCCCCAATCTTAGTTTTCTCTGTATTCTCCGATAGGAAGTGAGCTGGAAATTCAGCAGATAGAAAGGTATTTTAAAAATATTAACTCTTGAGCGAGCTATGGGTTCAAAGTCGGGTGTGGTCATGCCTAAATAGGCACTTGGTATGGCACTAGGGTCCTCTGTTTTCAAAATCGCCAAAACAAGATGATTTTCCAAAGAAGCAGAATTACCCAATTGCTGACCGCCTTGGGCCACTAATTGTCATTTATTACTGGGAAAGGTGAATGATGTTAATGCTCCTGTTCAAGGTTTCTCCCACCATACCGCGCGGCAGCATTTGATCCTCATTTTTCCTCCTTTCTTGTTGCAACGTTAGGATTCCTGATGCGGGGATGTCATTTCGATCGCCGGCAGATGCATCACCGACCCGGGTGCTTAGGGGTAGGTATCATACTTGTAGACCGGCGTTCCCTTGGTGTTGAGGCCAGGGGCTTAGGTTGATGACATACGGTATTACTCGAGTACAATACAGTCGATTTTCCCCTTAAAACCCACGAAGCGCGACTAAGCCATCGGCGCGGATGAGCATATCTTTCGACGGTGGTGGCGAGAGGAATGCAGTGTGGTACTCGTAAGAGATCTCGTTGGAGGAAGGGATATACAGTAGATGGCAGTTTGCTGTACTTGCACGGCAGAGCACCAGAAAATATGCAGCAGAAATCGCGGTCCTGTTTGCAGCTTCACATCCGTTGACACCCTGCCAGGGTAACAGGCAACGTATGATATTTCTGAGCTACCGTCCGGGGCATAGCTGACCTTCCCCCAAATCCGGCAATGCGATACCACTGCAAGACCTCGCACATACTGAACACCACCAAACTGATTAGTATGGCACCTTTATTGGCCCACGAGTTGTCGTTGCAACGATGTGAAGCGCACCACCGGCCACTCACAACAGCGGATTCTAGCCATAACCAAGCCTGGTTGTGCGTTAAGTTTATGTTGCGAGATTCTAAGACACCCCTACGTGATGGTAGGATTTGAGTACGGTACAATGTGTACGGTACGAGTACCGGTATTGTGCATTGCCACTGTCAGGCAAGGCGGATCCAATCAAGTCTCCGGCGGAGAAAAAGGATAGGGAGATGCCGTACCGTGGTTTGGGGGTGGATTTATGATCATCAACGTCCCGCCGCAAGGGAGGCTCCGAGAAACATCATAATACCATAAAAACTCGAAGGTAAATGTTGGAATCCCCCTTGTTGGCAGGGGGAACACGGCAAACTCAGCCTCAGTTGAGACAAAACAAAAGGAATATACTCGAGGGCATACACACCGCCTTACTCGAGTACCATACTCGAACACCGATAGTATCGGCACCGGTACTACTCGTACCGTCGAGGAGGCAACTGCCGGTATAGCGTCCCAGCATTTTCTTCTACCGGCACCGGTACCCGTATTCTACTGCTACTACTGTGAAAGTTCTAGTGCTTGAAATCGTCCCAATACCAATATAGTAGCAGAAGACCTTATTTAAGTCTGTGCTGCCCTCGGTAATGCGGTAGTACCATCTACCATCGACTTGAGACTATGCTCGGGTACCGGTATGGTTGGGCACGCCTTTGGCCGTACCGGTGCTCTGTCAAAAAAATATATTGTCCAACTTCAACAGCCAAAGAATTCTCAACCATTACCCCGACGGGAATTACAGCTCTATTACCGTACACAATAGAGCGGATGATCCTCTACTTATTACCTTAATAGAGAAGAGATAGGAACATCTCATGTTTTCATGGAGATAGTGGGGTCTATTATGCAGGTATCATACTTCATGATTTTGGTATCATACGGCAGCAACAGGGAATGTCCAGGATATGTCAATCACTGTTAATTTACTTGGAAAAAGTCTGTAAACGGATATTTGCCGGAGTACTGTTGAATGTGATAGACGTGCTGTAACTGATGTGAACAATTGTATGATAATGGTCTTATATTGTTAAATTTTATTTTTTAAGAGTCGTTTCTTCCGGTTAGTCATAGCGTACATACTACTCGTAGTACTCGTAGAGGGACTCATAGACCTTCTGTTAGAGGAGAAAATGGAGAAAAGGGAAGGGGGAACAGGAAACAAGAATTGTGAATGCATTCTTTCTCTTCAGATCTTTAATTCGTCTTCACTAAGAGGGGCCAGAGAACCTCATCTCAAAACACTTTTTCCATTCCTCTTCTTCGCAGTTTCACCTCTCCATTTTGCCCCTAATTGGGTGAGATGCAAACCAGTGTCAGCAGGCGAATTACAGCTGCTCAGCTTACATCCGAAGATTCTCGATTGAGCCACTGTCAATACCCGTGGGGGAACGCCGACCCCAAGTAGAGGGGAGCAGCTGGTGTTAAAGGGCTGGGGGAGGGGGGGTTAGAGCGTAGTATCAATCCATCGAGACAGATCAGTAAACTCGATCCAGTGTGGGCCCGCGTGCCCTTCCGACGTGGGGAATTACGGAACAGCAATGCCTCATCCGCGCACTCCAATGAAGTCCAACCAGTCGTCCACCACCACAACTTCCTGAACGCCATCTTGCACAGCCAGGACAGCCCAGCGCACATCTCCAAATTTGATAAATCTTGGCAATTTAGCTTTGCAAAACATCCGAGTTCTCCACGCAATCAAACCTGGTTTCACTAGCACTACTAACCTCTCCAATCATGAGTGATATACCGTAAAAACTAGGATAATTGGACATCAGGCTAAGACGTCCGGATTTTCCTCCTTTGAGTTAGGGGAAAAAACCGTCTTTCAGCCCTCGGCTGGGAAAAATACTCGTAGAGAAAACACAAGCGGCCTTACTAGGAGAGGCAACTCCAACGTCCCAGCGCGAGGTCCAATTATTCAAGTTTTTACGGTAAAGCTTATGGGCTTTGGCGGATGGCCTGGAGAATCTTGAGGAGTTTCTTTACGGTCCTAATAGCATCTTTCTAGATGGAGAAGAGAAGAGAGAGCGGGTCCTAACCAGTATACCAGGGCCAAGTGAGATCGGTGAGCCCAGGCGGCTAGCCCTGACTGTGATCTGGACCATGGGTCAACAGTCCAGCCAGTTCGACCATCGGTCTAGAGAGCCTGAGTCGGTCCTGTTGGAATTGTCGGTGGCTGCTAGAGCCGGGTGGCGCTCAAGCAAAGCCCCCTCATACTCGTATGCTTGGGTAGTGAGAACAGATACCTATTGAAAACCGCTAGATATGTACGAGTAGGCAAAGCTGCTAGGTCGACAAAATCGTCTCAGTGATGCTATCGATTCTGTAAGCCTTGCCTCTACGTGATCTAGCTCTACTATATCCAGCAAGGCTGCTTTCACCAACGACTTCAAACATTCTGCTGCGCCAATAGCACGGTATGGACGATTAGTCTTGTTTGATAATAAACTCTCTCCTAGTAAGGAAAACCGAGCTATTACTCAGGAACTTCAGCCTACGGGTGATCCAGTTTTACCAGTATTTGTAGCCTCCTTACTAGATGCTACTGCAGAATTCCAAAACCCATTACCTCCGATATTAGACTATCAAAGTAATGGCTTCAAAGAAATAGAGATCTTAGGATGAGCACATGATTGGGTCTGAGAGAGGTGATCATTTGACATTTATGATATAGCTTTATGCTTAAAGTTATTCTCTAACTAAAAGTTGCAATGTGATCGTTATTAGATGCCGTCTTCAGGTATGATAGTTGCCGGATTCTCGATATGGTGAGGGATATCTGTAACCGGAACAGGCGGACATTCATTGTCATTTATTAACGGCGGGTTAATTTACCAAGATCACAATTAATACAGGTTAATATCTTGACAAATATCAATTAACAGTCACTGTCAAGGATGTTAACAGTAATTAATCTACCTGGAAATACTCCGGATATTCCCCTTGTGACTGGTAAAACTTTAAACCCTAATATCTCTATGAAAACTTGAGATATTTCTATTCTCCCTCTATTAATGTGTAGAGGATCGCCCGCTATATCACTAGGTTGAGTCATAATTCTTATTAGACTTGTGGTTGGAAATCCTTTGGCCGTTGAAGATGCGCAATATTTTCTTGGCAAAAATGCTCCGACTACAGAGTTCTCTCACCATAGTCTTTCTCAGACCCAACCGAGAGAGGTTAAAAATGCTGAGACAGTAGTTGTTGTGAATTATTGTTCGGTAAGGTCTGCATTACCTTACGAGGATAATCGTCCATGATCGTTTTTAACTCTTTGAGTTGACTGTCGAGAATAGTGGAAGCGGGGGGTAATGATCGGTAAGGGGTTTTACGCAGTGATGTAAAGCAGCTCAAGTAAACACATGGTTTGCGTTAACCGGTGGAGGAGTTCAAGATTGGTTCAGTTAAGTGTGTAGGGAGAAATAAACAGGCTTAAGCTAGAGTAAAGAGCAGGGGGGAAGGCCAACTCGAGGAAAGGACGAGAGGGAGGGAAAGCAAATATCATAGGTGGGGGATTTTCAAGGGTTAGGAATCCTTTCGGTGCATATGCCTACCACTGCTCGAGCACAGCCAACGAGTACGGGTATTTCCAACATTAACAAGAAAACGACCCCTGCCCCTTGTTTAAGATTCGCAACTCCGAAACCACACCTCCGAATCAAACGTCAAGCCAGTGCTTATTTCTCTCCAGCTAGATTTCCAACCTAAACACTTAGATCTGCGGTATACTAGTATTCGACCTATGGGAAGCTGACAAGTTATTATACTGTTCCTGCATCGTGCCTGTCCTGGATGAATAAAAATCCTCCATCCACAAAACCTTATCAAATCCATGATTCTCAATGACAACCCACAACTTCACGCGGCACACAGCAAGTGCGTTCAATAGCTCCTGCTTAGGCGATGTAGTATCGAGCCCATCCTGAACGTAGGTATGCAGCCGAGCCAATCCTGCAGGTACTGTATACTATTAGTGTGATAATTTATAGGTTTTGGAAAAGTTGGCGTAGGGTTGATTGAACCATTGGACCTCGTGATCTCCTGTTGGTGTATAGGATGAACAGCGTTTCGACATCGACACATGGCCCCCTGATAAGTATCATATGACCTTTCCACTAACCTGTCTGCATACTTGGGCTTTCTTTGTGCCTAACAAAATCCCGCTTCTCTACTCATTTACTACTACTACTTGAGAAGCCAGGCTGGATATCATAATGGAGAATAATGTGCCAGTGCATATTCGCTATTATCGCGATGCTGTATGGGGGGGGCTTAGTTTCTGAAAGTTAGTCTGGCTAGCTAAAACCCTACAGATCTCAATCTGATTGAAATGGTTTAGATTGAGATGTAAGACCTCATTAAAGAAAAGCTAAGGATTTGAATGACTGTTGCCAGAATTTATTAAGTAATGGCCTAAGAGTGGGTAAACTATTCTGTTGAATGGGTCCATTACCCTAACTGTCCATGTACCGGCACATTGAAGCTTGTATTGAAGATGAATGCAGAAATTGTTTTAATTTTTAATGTCTAATTTTTCTAAGAGTATATCTAACTATCTTTTATCGCCGGTGACTTTTTCATGACTGGAATTTCTATTTTTCTACTACTATATGATTTTTTTTTTTTCCCTATTTCGCCGCAACTTCATCGTTCTCTGCTCATCAAATATCTCGCATTCTTTCAAACGTACTTACCCGCAGGTCTCATTCAACTGGTCCTGGCTGCATATGCGGACCCAGTGGTGTTCACAAACGTCGAAAAATTTCGAGTATCATACCCACAAAAGAGCGGCGACCCAAGTAAGGAGGAATAGTGCGGTATTAACCTGGAATAAGGGCAAGTTGGCGTGCTTTTACTAAGCTGGGATGAAAATCCGCCTGTTAAGGTTATTACAGAGGCCCCTCACCATAGCTGGACTACCAATGCCTATCATACTGCATGATACTCGAGTACTCTATCGCAGGCTGAAAGGTTAGTCAGGCACCGTCAACGGGGCCGGCTTACTGTACTGCAGTCTACTCGTGGTGACACACCCAGCGAAGCAACCGTAACCAAATTAACTTTCCAGTTCAACCCCTTGGCTTTAACATCACCACTTTTAGGCCAGCACAATAAGGACCCTAACTAGTTGCTCCTACACCACATATCGCTACGCCAAAAAGTTCTATCTCGATTTCACCGTAGGATCTCCTGCGAGTTCCTTGGCACGCGTGCCACCACCAGAAACGGGTGAGAGAGAGACAGCAGGGCAAGAAGAGACCGAAGGCTAGAATCGACACCAGTTTACTGTCGTGACCAAACGCCCGCCCGTTCTTACTGTGATGTGAAAGATCTTTCCATTACTTCTTTCAGTACATTCATCATCATCATCATCATCATCACCACAAACACCTACGCGTTACTGTTGTAGTCTTCCCCGCTACTCAGCCTCTGCCAACAATTTCGACGACGACACTTCCGCCTGGAATCTCGAGATCTCACCGGAAACCCGTTCAATTACCTTACCCTGCCACCCTACCGGCTTAGATCTCACCCGTACTCCACCCGTTGAAACCGTTCCAATCATGGTATCCGAAACTTTGGAGGGAATGCCCTCCTTCATGGGCATGTCCATGAAACACCTTTCACTCATTACCGTACGCACACCCTTTCACAAGAACTCTGGTTGAGTGACTCTGTGAAACTACAGCTAAAAATCAATCGATGGTGTTCACAGTTGACTTTTCAAAATTCGGCTCTCATTCTCGTATGTGCCAAACCCCCCCTTCCCGTGCTCCCTAAGCTTTGTCCCTCAAATACATGCTCACGTGACCGACTACCGATACCAGATAATGCATTACTCCCGAATTATGCCAAAGACGTCCGCAAACCGGTATTTCACTTCGACGGCGGTATTCCTTAATGAAGTGTTGAAGCTGTCGATATCTATATGGGTTGCTTACCTTGAACGGCGGAAGATCGACGGGCCGAAAGTCTCCGTTGCAAAGTCTATAAAACACCTATGCGGTGATGTGTTTCGACCGGATAATTGGAAGTTGGCTATCCCGGCATGTCTGTACACTTTGCAGAACAGCCTGCAATACGTTGCCGTGTCAAACTTGGATGCTGCGACATTCCAGGTTACCTACCAGCTCAAGATCCTGACCACGGCGCTTTTCAGTGTTTTGATGTTGCACAGGAATCTGAATGCTAAGAAATGGGTTTCTTTGATCATGTTGACCGTTGGCATCGCAATTGTTCAACTGCCTGCTGCAACAAAGTCTATTCCGGATAACGTCTCTGAGTCGTCCTCGATGTCTTCAGAATCCAAGCTTCACCGTCGTTCGGCAACATACGAGGGGATCGGCGAGGACACCATGGAGCCGGAGATGAATCGGGCAATTGGTCTGATAGCTGTAGCCGTGGCATGCACAATCTCCGGTTTGGCGGGTGTGTACTTTGAAAAGGTTCTCAAAGGGTCAAACACCACCCTCTGGGTCCGCAATGTTCAGCTGTCATTCTACTCCCTCTTTCCGGCATTCTTCATCGGCGTTGTGGCAAAAGACGGTCAAGCTATTCTGGAAAGAGGCTTCTTCGATGGGTACAACAATGTTGTATGGTCTGCCATCGGCTTCCAAGCACTCGGTGGAATAGTGGTCGCACTGTGCGTAAACTACGCAGATAACATTGCGAAGAACTTTGCTACGAGTATAAGCATCCTCCTAAGTTTCATTGCTAGTATCTACTTCTTTGACTTTGAAGTTACTGTCGGTGTAGGCTGCCCCTAGCCCTTAGTATATGTTCACTATGTGCTTACCAGATCAACAGTTCATGATTGGCGCCAGCATTGTGCTGTTCGCGACATGGCTCTACTCTTCTCCGGACGGATTAGTCCCCAAGTGGAAGCAAGAGTACATCCCGTTGGAGCAGACTGATCTAAAGGCCGATCACGACGGCAAGAATCATGAAGGGGAAGAGACAGTAGGGAAGAGCTCTATAGATGGGTTGAAGAGGTCTGATTGATCGACTCATTAATTGACTTAGCAGCAGTGTACGAGAAGAAGGGTCATGGAGAGGGCAGGGCTGGAGGCCCCCCCCTTTTTTTCCACGAGTTATGTGATGTGCATGTATATAATATATATTGTCTTGGGCATGCAAAGTGTTGTATTCTATCTAGAACGGAGGGGTAGCCGGGGTAGGAGAGGGATAATTAATGTGGGAGAGGGAAGGCGAGGTGAGTGGGGGTGTGTCGAAAGAGAAGATACAGCAGCTATGATATCTCAGACCAACTTATATAATATTATTATAATATTAATGGTGTCTTTTTTATTTCTTTTTTGCTTTCTGGATTTTCGAACACGTACATCGGCCACCATCTACGCTATTGGTATCATTTTGGTATCATATTAGGCAATCCCAGCTCAACTCGGTCAATAGCCATCAAACCACTTCCTCCCCCTCTCCTGCACCTTCGACCCCCCTCCCCCGCCTCCACCTCCTAACCCCTTCATCAACCGAGTCACAATCAACCCCCGCAGCCCCAACAAGGACAAACGAAACCCCCAATCCACAAACATCCCTATTTCTACGCTCGTCATCAAAGAACAGCATATCCCGAAACTCCACACCGCTCTTCTCACGCAGCCGGCGCATATGCCTAACCTTACTGCCGGGGTAAATCTCGACGAAGTCGAAGAACTGTTGCAAGCCGTAGAGGCCGAGTGCCTGCAGCGCGAGCGCGGGTGCGTGTGTGCGGGATGCCACGGCTAATTTTATGCCGGTGGCGGCGGCGGAGAGGTGG